>CM022302.1:48484061-48740511 GCA_011799875.1 Thinopyrum elongatum
CATCATAATCAGCTTGCACGCAAAATGACTAAGGAGTTAGTTACGAGATGATGTATTATGGAACGAGTAAAGAGACTTGCCAGTGACGAGATTGAACTAGGTATGGAGATACAGACGATCGAATCTCGGGCAAGTAACATACCGACAAACAAAGGGAATTATGTATGTTGTCATTACGGTTCGACCGATAAAGATCTTCGTAGAATATGTCGGAATCAACATGGGCATCCAGGTCCCGCTATTGGTTATTGACTGGAGAGGTGTCTCGGTCATGTCTACATAGTTCTTGAACCCGTAGGGTCCGCACGCTTAACGTTCGTTGACGATATAGTATTATATGAGTTATGTGAATTGGTGACTGAATGTTGTTCGGAGTCCCGGATGAGATCACGGACATGATGAGGAGCTCTGGAATGGTTCGGAGGTAAATATTGATATATAGGATGATGCTATTTGGACACCGGAAAGGTTTCAGAATGTATCGGGTATGCATCGGAGTGTCGGAAGGGGTTTCGGGAGGCCCCCGGTAAGTGGTGGGCCTTATGGGCCAAAGGGGGGAAGCACACCAGCCCACAAGGGGGCTGGTGCGCCCCTCCACCCTTGCCCACGCACCAAAGGAGGGAGGGAAGGAAGGGGGAGGCGCCCCAATGGCAGCCAGCCCCCCTTTCCTTCCCCCCCCCCCCCCATGCATAAATATGGAAGGGGGTCCGGCCAGGGCAGGCGCCCTAGGGTAGCCGCCGGCCACTTGGGGCGCCCTAGGAGCTGCCTCCCATCCCCCCTCCACCTATATATATGAGAGGAGTTAGAAGGGCAACACACACCATGATTCCCTAGCCGTGTGCGGCGCCCCTCTCCCTCTAGTTCGTTCCTCGGTCATATTTTCGGAGTGCTTAGGCGAAGCCCTGCGGAGATAGCTTCACCTTCACCGTCACCATGCCGTCGTGCTGCCGGAACTCATCTACTACTTCGCCCATCTTGTTGGATCAAGAAGGCGAGGATGTCACCGAGCTGAACGTGTGCAGAACGCGGAGGTGCCGTACGTTCGGAACTCGATCGGTTGGATCGCAAAGAAGTTTGACTACATAAACCACGTTAATAAATGCTTCCGCTTACGGCCTACGAGGGTACGTAGACACACTCTCCCCTCTCATTGCTATGCATCTTCGTGGATATATCTTGCGTGTGCATAGAAAGTTTTTTGTTTTCCATGCAACGTTCCCCAACAGTGGCATCAGAGCCGGGTCTATGCGTAGATGATATGCACGAGTAGAACACAAAGGAGTTGTGGGCGGTGATGTTCATACTGCTTACCACCAACGTCTTATTTTGATTCGGCGGCATTGTGGGATGAAGCGGCCCGGACCAACCTTACATGTCCACGCACATGAGACCGGTTCCACAGACTGACATGCAACTAGTTTTGCATAAAGGTGGCTGGCGGGTGTCTGTTTCTCCTACTTTAGTTGAATCAAATTTGACTACGGCCGGTCCTTGAAGAAGGTTGAAATAGCAAACTTGATAAATCACCGTTGTGGTTTTTGCGTAGGTAAGAACGGTTCTTGCTAGAAGCCCGTAGCAGCCACGTAAAACTTGCAACAACAAAGTAGAGGACGTCTAACTTGTTTTTGCAGGGTATGTTGTGATGTGATATGGTCAAGACGTGATGTGATATACGTTGTTGTATGAGATGATCATGTTTTGTAATATCAACAACCGGCAGGAGCCTTAGGGTTGTCTCTTAATTATTGTATGAAATGCAAGCACCATGTAATTGCTTTACTTTATCGCTATGCGTTAGCAATAGTTGTAGAAGCAATAGTTGGCGAGACGACCCCGACGCAACGATGGAGATCAAGGTGTCGAGCCGGTGACAATGGAGATAATGACGATGCTTTGGAGATGGAGATCACACAAGATGATGATGGCCATATCATGTCACATATTTTGATTGCTTGTCATGTTTATCCTTTATGCATCTTATTTTGCTTAGAACGACGGTAGCATTATAAGATGATCCCTTCACTAAATTTCAAGATAAAAGTGTTCTCCCCGAGTATGCACCGTTGCCAAAGTTCGTCGTTTCGAAGCACCACGTGATGATCAGGTGTGATAGACTCTACGTTCACATACAACGAGTGTAAGCCAGATTTACACACACGGAATACTTGGGTTAAGCTTTACGAGCCTAGCATGTACAGACATGGTCTCGGAACACTGGAGACCGAAAGGTCGAATGTGAGTCATATAGTAGATTTGATCAACATAGAGAAGTTCACCATTGAAGACTGATGACCCACAAGTATAGGGGATCTATCGTAGTCCTTTTGATAAGTTAGAGTGTCAAACCCAACGAGGAGTAGAAGGAGATGACAAGCGGTTTTCATCAAGGTTTTCTCTGCAAGCACTGAAATTATCGGTAACAGATAGTTGTGTGATAAGATAATTCGTAACGGGTAACAAGTAACAAAAGTAAAAAAGGTGCAGCAAGGTGTCCCAATCCTTTTTGTAGCAAAGGACAAGCCTGGACGAACTCTTATATAAAGCAAAGCGCTCCTGAGGACACATGGGAATTGTTGTCAAGTTAGTTTTCATCATGCTCATATGATTCGCGTTCGTTACTTTGATAATTTGATATGTGGGTGGACCGGTGCTTGGGTGCTGCCCTTCCTTGGACAAGCCTCCCACTTATGATTAACCCCTCTCGCAAGCATCCGCAACTACGAAAGAAGAATTAAGATAAATCTAACCATAGCATGAAACATATGGATCCAAATCAGCCCCTTACGAAGCAACGCATAAACTAGGATTTAAGCTTCTGTCACTCTAGCAACCCATCATCTACTTATTACTTCCCAATGCCTTCCCCTAGGCCCAAACCATGGTGAAGTGTCATGTAGTTGACGTTCACATAACACCACTAGAGGAAAGACAACATACATCTCATCAAAATATCGAACGAATACCAAATTCACATGATTACTTATAACAAGATTTCTCCCATGTCCTCAGGAACAAAAGTAAATACTCACAAAACATATTCATGTTCATAATCAGAGGAGTATTAATTATCATTAAGGATCTGAACATATGATCTTCCACCGAATAAACCAACTAGCATCAACTACAAGGAGTAATCAATACTACTAGCAACCCACAGGTACCAATCTGAGGTTTTGAGACAAAGATCGGATACAAGAGATGAACTAGGGTTTGAGAGGAGATGGTGCTGGTGAAGATGTTGATGGAGATTTACCCCCTCTCGATGAGAGGATCGTTGGTGATGACGATGGCTTCGATTTCCCCCTCCCAGAGGGAAGTTTCCCCGACAGAACAGCTCCGCCGGAGCCCTAGATTGGTTCGGCCAAGGTTCCGCCTCGAGACGGTGGCGCTTCGTACCGAAAGCTTCCTTCTGATTTTTTTCCAGGTCAAAACACACCATATAGCAGAAGATGGGCGACGGGGGCCTGCCAGGGGGCCCACAAGACCGGAGGGCGCGCCCTCCACCCTTGTGGATGGCAGGTGCTTTCTTCGCCCAATATTTTTTATATATTCCGAAAATATTCTCCGTGAAGTTTCAGGACTTTTGGAGTTGTGCAGAATAGGTCTCTAATATTTGCTCCTTTTCCAGTCCAGAATTCCAGCTGCCGGCATTCTCCCTCTTCATGTAAACCTTATAAAATAAGAGAGAAAAGGCATAAGTATTGTGATATAATGTGTAATAACAGCCCATAATGCAATAAATATCAACATAAAAGCATGATGCAAAATGGACGTATCAACTCCCCCAAGCTTAGACCTCGCTTGTCCTCAAGCGAAAGCCAATATCGAAAAATATGTCCACATGTTTAGAGATAGAGGTGTCGATAAAATAAAATACGGACATAAGGGCATCATGATCATCTTTAGAACAGCAACATATAGTGTCATATAATTTCTTATGCTAAAGTAACAATTCATTCACAAGGTAAAGCATAAATCAGAAACTTTATTGAAAACTAACAAACTATGATCACAGTCATTGAAGCAATTGCAATTTATCAGAACATCGGAAAGAGTCAATATAAGAGCTTTTCAGCAAGTCCACATACTCAACTATCATTTAGTCTTTCACAATTGCTAACACTCACGCGATACTTATGGGTTCAAAACTTCAGTCAGACACAGAGAAAGATAGGGGCTTATAGTTTTGGCTCCCAACCTTTTACCTCAAGAGTAATGTCAACAATAATACTTTATGATAACCTACATCCGAGTGGATATATATATCCAGATCTCTCCAACACATAGTGCTTGCCAAAAGAAAAAGTGTAAAAAGGAAAGGTGAAGATCACCATGACTCTTGTATAAGGGTAGAAGATAAAAGTAAAAGATAGGCCCTTCGCAGAGGGAAGCAGAGGTTGTCATGCGCTTTTATGGTTGGATCCACAAAATCTTAATGCAAAAGAACGTCACTTTATATTGCCGCTTGTGATAAAGAACTTTATTATGCAGTCCGTCGCTTTTATTTCTTCCATATCACATGTTCGTATAAAGCGTATTTTCTTCACACTAATAGATCATACATATTTAGAGAGCAATTTTTATTGCTTGCACCGATGACAACTTACTTGAAGGATCTTACTCAATCCATAGGTAGGTACGGTGGACTCTCATGGCATAACTGGTTTAAGGGATGTTTGGAAGCACAAGTAGTATCTCTACTTGGTGCAAAGAATTTGGCTAGCATGAGAGGGAAAAGCAAGCTCAACATGTTGGAGGATCCATGACAATATAACTTCTATTCGGATATAAGAAAACATAACCCATTATGTTGTCTTCCTTGTCCAACATCAACTTTTTAGCATGTCATATTTTAATGAGTGCTCACAATTATAAAAGATGTCCAAGATAGTATATTTATATGTGAAGCCTCTCTTTCTTTATTACTTCCTATTAATTGCAACAATGACCAAAACTATGTTTGTCAACTCTCAACAACTTTTATTCATCATACTCTTTATATGTGAAGTCATTACTCTCCATAAGATCAATATATGATCTTTTTATTTCTTTTTATTATTTCTTTAATTCCCTCAAGATCATAGTAAGAAAGCAAAGCCCTCAAGTCAAAACTACTCTTTATTATATATAACTCACGGACTCAATTACATAGATAGAGATCGAAACAAAACTCAAAGCTAGATCATACTAAAAACTTTATTCTACTAGATCAAGATATAACCAAAAGGATCGAACTAAGAAAAACGATAAAGGTAAAGATGAGATGGTGATACGATACCGGGGCACCTCCCCCAAGCTTGGTAGTTGCCAAGGGAAGTGCCCATACCCATGTATTTATGTCTCTTTCTTCGGAGGTGGTGATGATGGAGTTGTTGATGAATCCGTTAGCTTCATTAATGCACCTTTCAGAACTTGCAGTTCTTGGAGCACACGTTGGAGCATATTTACATTCTTCTGAATTTCCTCCATAAGATGCTTATTTTCAGGACCCCAAGAACTCTTCCCTGCATTGCTTTCAGTTGGACGGGATATGTCCCAATTGGAGGGTATATGTGTACGAGGGGTGTTCTCCACTCTGTAATTATGAACCAAATTATGAAAGTTGTTCCGATGTAACGTGTGTAAGGGCCTCCTAGGGGGAAGCCCTTCTCGAACCTCTTGGTCTTCATGGTTGTTTGTGGTTCCTATTGCTTGATGGGGACTTGGAATAGCGGAGATGCCCGCCAGAGTACACCTCTCCGTTGCCGGAGGTTGTTCCTCAAGCAAATCCCCTTCATCCTCCTCCATCGTGGCTCCCTCGGCATCCTCCCTTCTAAGTTCCATCTGCATCAACCAAGCATCGCTGTCCGCGTTGTTGGAGGAGGAGGACGACATAATGCCTGGCCTTGGAAACTCTGGCAAAAAACAGCTCAAAAAGAAAACAGGGGATTTTGCCACGGTACGGTGGTTAAAACCTTCGGGAGATTATATAATAAATTTTTACCGACCAAAAGCAGTATTGTGCAAGAAAACGGAGTCCGAAGGGCACACGAGGTGGCTACTGGGTAAAGCAGCAGAAAACAAAAAAATTCCGACCTACGCACCAGCCCAGGACCACTATGGAGACTGCATACAAGGTTTGATCATTTTCGTTACCGACTCGTAGCGCAGCGGAAGTAGAGTCGATGACGATCGGCGGTGCAGATCCCCGCAGCTAGGATTTACAACCTCCCAACCGCGAGGATGTACTCCCTCATCTGCCCCACGGACAGCCCTCCGGGAGGCGGTCGGACAGTCCCTCGGACGGAGTCGCGGACAGCCCTTCGGGAGGACCCTCAAAACTCGGACGGTCACTCGGACAGCCCTTCGGGAGGACTCACAGAACTCAGACCGTCACTTGGACAGCCCTTCGGGAGGCACTCTCGAACTAAGACCGAAACTATGATCTCTCTACAGAGTTGCACACATACGGTGTCATCTATCCGGCAGGGCTTCACCGTCCAGAACTAGTTCCCACCGGAACCCAGACTGCCTTTCGGCTCTACGAAACTCTTTTTGTGGGAGGGAGAGAAGAAGCCAGATAATGCATGGCACTTGTATGTGAGAAGGTATGAGTGTGGAGGGCTGCCCCTCCACCTCTATTTATTGGAAAGCCAAGGGGTAGGGTGGTTTTACAATAAAACCCAAAGTGCACATGAATGAAGTCCTTCACAAGGGCATAAGGGTGAAGCCATGGGACAAGTGGGGCTCCAAGGGAGAGCCCCTCATGTGGCCAGCCACACCCTAGTGGGGCCCCCTCAAGGGGGGTCCTATCCATCCATGTCATCCCCTTAGATCTTTTGAGTAAAGCCCCAAAAGGTGGCTTTCCATAAAGTAATCCAAAAAGCACTTTCACTATTCACAATGACATTTTTCATCGTCCGTTCGAACTGAAAATATTTATGTGGGCTTAGAACATTTATAGTACCCACTAAAATAATTTTCAATGCGTTCCAGAACAATTCCAGATTAGTGATTTTCATTTGCGAAAAGCATCTGAAGCGGTTCCGGCAGCTCCGGAACATTTCCGGTTTTTCTTCCGGAAAATTCCCAGAAGTTTCCAGAATGATTCTGGCACCCTCCAAGAATTATCAAGCATGTGCCGAAACCAATTTGACTTTATGGTATCCTCCGAAACAACTTTTCAGTATCACCGAAACTCATCCGGTGACCTCTCTCTTCGGAACTTTTCCGTTGTCTCCGAAAACCTTTTTCAGAAACTTTCTCTCAGACTCCCTGTCTAGTATTCAGCAGATAGATGACCCTTAAGCGTGTGACCCTATAGGTTCAGTAAAGCATAGACATGACCCGGAACCCCTTCCGGTCAATGATCAACATCGGAGCCGTGGACACCCATATTGACCCCTATACCCACACGAATGAATATCCGAGTGAACCTCCAGTTGCCATGAGCTATTCCTGTTGCTTCGCGATATGTTACAAATACCCGAGGTGAGACATGTTGGCATTCCCGTGGATCAACAACTTGTCCACTATGCCAGTTACCTCGTTACCGGTATTGTTCTCTTTTCTCGTTACCGTGTTCCGGCATCCCTGTGATCAAATCAGCCTGTGTCTGGCCAGACGATGATGGATACCATAACACCGAGAGGGCCCAGAGATATCTCTCCATCGTCGGAGGAGCAAATCCCAATCTTGAGCTATCAAGTTACTTGACATACTTTCCCATGAACCCGTAAGTCGCCGTAATAGCCATCCAGTTATGGATGACATTTAACAAACCCCAAAGTTCATGAATCAAGCATGAAGAAATTTGATACTCTCATGGTCAGAGGAATCATGCAAACGTTAACCATCTCTGTGTTATTAACCATAAACTTGTGACAAGTGAATCTCATAGCATAACATCAATTCGGGCTGATTCAACACAAATGTTCTTCCCAACAATGTGCCCTCAAAGTTGCTGGCATAGACATGCCCATGATCAGGAAAACAGAACCATGATGCAACACTTGAGCCAGTCATAGAGGCTTGACTAGGAATACATTTTATCGTTTATTATCCCACACATGCACATGAGTTTCCCTCCAAGCCTCGTTTTATTTGTAGACTCGAGAACCATTGCAGTTATAGCATGGAACATAAACATAATTATGAACAGGGAGATAACCAATAACATTTATTATTGCCTCTAGGGCATATCTCCTACAGACTCCCACTTGCACTAGAGTCAATAATCTAGTTAATGCTAATGCACTTTACACCTATGGCACATTGGTGTAAAATATGCTTCGCATGTGGTATAACCTGATGTCCAACGGATCTGACGACTTCAGCTCCGTTTGTATCTTTGCATATCCTCACGTTTTCATGCTTTCACAAAATTCATATTTTGTGTGGACTTGGCTTTGCATGTATGTGAATCACAGGTCGAACCTGGATTACTCAGACTGAGTTATGGAGCAACTACCTGCAGTAGTGTCCCATTGACAAAAGCCATCTTGGAACCATACTAAGTTCATGAATGAACTATATGATTCAACATCTTCTTTGTCGCTGTAAAAGCGGCAACATACTTCGCCTCTGTTATAGAATTCGCCACAGTAACTTGTTTGGAACATTTCCAATTAACTGTGCCACCACATTGTGTGTTACACAAAAACCTCAATTTAAATCAAAAATCGCATGGAGAAAAGATGAAGACTGTATCGATGTAACATTTTACAACGAACTCTTCATGATCTCCGCTTGCGAGAAAACATGTCATCAGTGCTACTCTAGCACTCAATGACACTTTTCACTGTTGTCCTATTATTAGTACTTTTGATCACTTTGGTATCTATACTCGCAACATCTTTGGAGTATTGGACATATCTGGTTGTTTTACATACCATGGAATACATGATTAATCCAAACACAAAGGTGTGTGGAATCTCCATCATATATTTTGCTCATCAATGTTTTAGGGACACCGAGTCTTGCAAAACTCTTTCCATGTGACTTCGGCAAGAATCACTCCTTGGCATTTTAAATGCTAAAAAGTTTTAGCATCTTGTCAATATGTATTCATTGCTTTAGCCCCATTAGGTAAATCTATCTCCATAGATCATCATGCCTAATATCAAGGCTATATAGCCCAAGCACTTCATCGGAAATCTATTTTCAAATGAAGTCCTAATTCGTGTCAAGAAATTTATTTCCAATTAACCATGTGTAAAGCACACAACGTTTTTAGAAATATTATTATGCTCCCACTTACTTTCTTGAATCACAAGCATCTTCATTACCCATTGATGAAGTCAAAACCCTTTTGACCATTTTATCAAAACACGAAGATTCCAACTCCATTTTGCTCTCTTCTGTCCATTGCTAGAACTCTGAAGTTTGCACACTCACTAGCATCCTCTGGAATGACAAAATACCTTGGACTGTAACACATGCAAGTCCTTGGTTTCATTTCCATCAGATGGAAATCCTTTCTTCATCCATGTTTCATATCTCACGATTTGAAATATGTATTAATTGCTAGTTCAACCCGAACCGACTTTAAGCATCGCTACGGTGAAACATCATCATCGTAGTCAACTCTTTGAACTTGTTATTTCAACAAGTCGAGCTTTATGGATAAAACTTTTTTATCCATATTAGTTTTTAGTTCCATAAATATTCGTTAGACTCTAAGTCTTCCGAAAGGTGTATCAAGATTTTAATCTTGAATCACTTATATGGAAACTATCTCGGATCGTATTGGCATTTAGCCAATTCCGGAGTCAGGGCCCATCAACGCTTCCTTGTGTATTGTAGGTATACTGTTGTCTAACAACAATATCTCGTATGCGCACCTGAGAGGTTTGCACGATTTTTTCCTACGTGGTTCAGCTGCAAGTTCGACTGAAGTCCATACATCTCATGTAGAGGCTTCCGTATCAGTTGCAGTAGGAAACTCTAGAATCACTTCCAAGGTCTCTTTCCTTTGATCTGATGACGAAGATACTGTTTATCTCGTTGAGTTGCACTATTCTCCCACTCACCTTTTTGAAAGAACCATTTCCTTTAAAAAGCATACCGTTCTTTGTGGCAAACCTATTTGCCTCGGTATAGTGAGGGAGGAATACCCAATTACTTGGGATAACCTACAAAGTAGCACTTGTCTAATTTGGAATAGGTTTGTAACCTTTTACACAAGCCCCATATTCCAAATGTTAAGAAAAGATATAACATGGTTCGGCGTACCATACCATGGCATCATTTCAACAGACCCGATGAAGCTCTTTTTAGTGTAAAAGCCACAGTCTCTAAAGCATCACTTTAAAAGGGATAATGGCAAATTTATTTATGTCATCTTTGATCTTACCATGTCATGAATGGTTCGATTACATCTTCACGGAGTTTCCACTTGCAGTGGTGTTCTGGGAAGTGCAATTTATGAAACCCCTTTCACAACTCATCAGACATTCGCTAAACTTGTAACTCAAATCTTCCTTTCTGCAATCAAATTGTAGAAACATAATTTTCTTGTTACAATAACTTCTACTTCATTTTTGAAAACCTTTCGAATGATTTCAAAAGATCCAGACTTACGTCTCATCAAGTAAATATCCATATATCTACTTGAGTCATTTTTGAAGGTAGACAAATCCACTGTTTGCAACAACATTTATGGGACTACATACATCAAAATGTATGATCACCAATAAGTTCTTTGCTCATTTCTTATGGCCTGTGAATGGTATTTCAGTCACTTCACTTTTCGAAGGAAAGTTGCAAGTGTCAGATGATTCAAAATCAAACAACTTCAAAATCCATCATAATGGAATTTTTTTCATGCGGGTTTCTCCAATGTGACCAAATGCAGTGCCACACTTGTGTGGTATTCTTTTAGTCTTACGACATTTAGTGTCAGTGTTATGGATGTATCATATTACCATCAATATCCATAACATACATCCCATCTTGGATGGAAGCATGGCCCTTTATGTTATTCATAATACTGAACAACAATTGTTCTTTTATGAACAACCCTTTTGCAACAACATTGTGCAATGGGCTAGAGTGTGTAAAACTCTAAAATGAATTATGAAAGTAAATCTAGAGGTAATATATTATTATCATTATTCATAACATACATCTCATTCTCAATGAAAGTATGGCCCTTATCTTATTCGTAACATCGAACATAAAAAGTTCTCTTATGAACAACCTTTTTGCAAGATACCTTATGCAAAGGGCTAGAGTGTATGAAACTCTAAAATGAATTATGAAAGTAAATACATAGGGAATACACCGATGGAAGGTATAGTAACTATTACTATGTTCCCAGCGTGTATCAAAACCTCATTCCTGGCTAGTCTTTCAGGCCATAGTAGTTCTTACATCGAGTTGCAACAGAATGCAATCGAGCGGGTATCTTTGTGATTGTCTCACAATACCCAAGAATTAGTGATTAACATGTTTAACCATAATTCCCAAGAACTATATCTTTGACCAGCCTTCTATACATCAAAAACTTGTATGACATTCATACATGAGCTGGATATTCCAGTCTTCTTTCTTTTTGCCTTTATACTTCTAACAGTTTAACTTTTAGTATTTCTCCTACTCTCAGAAGAAGCACTCAACTTAAGAGTGGCGTTAGCCCCGGACTTCCTAGGCGTGAAAGTTTCACTAACACCCTTCGGACACTTCCTTTTTCTTTAAGTTGTTGTTTTATTCACCTTTCATCATATGACAGGCGTTCTTCTGGATCCCTCTCTTATCAGTCAAAATGCATAGTAACCACTTTTACTAATACTTGCAAACAAACATTGCTTTGTTTGTATCTGAAAATGATTTTCAGATCCATGAATATCATATAACTATCCCAATCTTTCGAAGTTCGGGTCTCATGGAAGCAAACATATTGCACTTTGACCGTAACGGAATTCTAGCTTTTGGATCGAAGGACGAGAGTCACATGATCCATAGCATTAGCGAGAGAATACCGAAAGTATGCGATAGGACAAAGTCCTTCTCGGCACTCTTGAGGACAATCCTCACATTACGTTACCAACCGTAAAGTTTAAACCAGATATTTAACAGCTATTCAATTTAAATAGGGAAGGTGGAAATGCGAGCCATTATTCTACAACTATTATGCAAATCACACTTAGACAGTGTTCAAAATTAATTGCACTGAGAATTTAAACAAGTTAATTCTAAAGTGCGCTCCCATTCAAATCAATATCTCTCAAAATTGATTGTGAGTGATTCAAGATCCAAATTTCAATTCAACGCCAAGGATGCATCCATCTCAAGTGACGAGAATTTCATTTGGTAGGCCAACTTGCCAATCACATCTCTATGTGACTCTTGTTCATCTTTCGATGGGCGTGTTCCGATATCAGGACTTTCAAGCTAGAACATCAAGACAACCAAGTTATCTCGCTGCGAGGTCTCAACTCACCCACCTCACACATCCCTAATCGTTCGTACCCATGCATCCATGTGATACCCCGAAAAGTTAGGTGCTGTGACGGTGCTACACTTGGGAGAACACTAACTACTTGATATTTTTGTGAGAGATCACCCTAATAAAAGTGACTACCGCGCAATCAAGAAGGGTGCATCATAAGGGATAAACATCTCAGGAAATTCATAATAGCATGATATGGTATAGCCCTTTCTGACGGAGAAGTCTTGTATTTCTTCGTCTTCGGCATTCGCGTCGGTGTTCACCTTCGCAAAGTTTGCCACCACCTTGTCGATGCACCAGATAATATAGCTATATCTGTAGCTAATAAAATAAGTGCATTACAAAAGGTTGACACGCAGGTCATTAAAGTGACAATCATATGGCTCCAGCCATCATGCCGAATCATGACACGCAGGTCATGTTAATCAATTTACATCATATAGGCATCTCATACATAATCAAATTATTATGAGCACTGCTATACCATATCACATGCAGATGCAAACCCTCCTACAAAACCAAGTTAGACGTCTCTAATCGGTTCAGGCAAAAACTTGTTTTACGTGGCTTCTAAGGTTTCAAAACAAACCGAAGCTACCAACGTCCATCATCAAGTATGATAATTGAAGTCGCTAGATTAACTTCGCGGGGTGTATGAAACATGAGATAATAAAATCTCGAGCCCCATACTGAACATCGTCATACGCATGACCCCCGTGCAGATCATATCTGCATTGCCCTTTCGTCTGTGAAAATTCATCTTTCTTTTTAACTACGGTGGAATTCAATGAACTGTTAGCACTTCGTTGATCAATCAGGATCGCGGATTGCCAGAACATTGAAACTCCACCATGCTATTATCAAGATCAGAAATATGCAAATTCTAGGGAAGCAACAAGAACATTGGGTAACAGATTTCAACTGCTACCCGCACAAATAATTTTCAGCAATAGATCTCATCTACTACCTAATTATATTGTGCAACACCCATACATCTCTATGTATTCTAGATCGCAACCTGCATCTACGCATAGCACGGCTCATGATGCCACTATTGGGTAACGCAGCAGAAAACAAAAAAAATTTGACCTACGCACCAGCCCAGGACCACTATGGAGACTGCATACAAGGTTTGATCATTTTCGTTACCGACTCGTAGCGCAGCGGAAGTAGAGTCGATGACGATCGGCGGTGCAGATCCCCGCAGCTAGGATTTACAACCTCCCAACCACGAGGATGTACTCCCTCATCTGCCCCACGGACAGCCCTCCGGGAGGCGGTCGAGCAGTCCCTCGGACGGTGTCGCGGACAGCCCTTCGTGAGGACCCTCAAAACTCGGACAATCACTCAGACAGCCCTCCGGGAGGACTCACAGAACTCGAACCATCACTTGGACAGCCCTTCGGGAGGCACTCTCGAACTAAGACCGAAGTTACGATCTCTCTACAGAGTTACACACATACGGTGTCATCTATCCGGCAGGGCTTCGCCGTCGAGAACTAGTTCCCACCGGAACCCAGACAGCCTTTCGGCTCTACGAAACTCTTTTCGTGGGAGGGAGAGAAGAAGCCAGATAATGCATGGCACTTGTATGTGAGAAGGGATGAGTGTGGATGGCTTCCCCTCCACCTCTATTTATAGGAAAGCCAAGGGGTAGGGTGCTTCTACAATAAAACCCAAAGTGCACATGAATGAAGTCCTTCACAAGGGCATAAGGGTGAAGCCATGGGACAAGTGGGGCGCCAAGGGAGAGCCCCTCATGTGGCCGGCCACACCCTAGTGGGGCACCCTCAAGGGGGGTACTATCCATCCATGTCATCCACTTAGACCTTTTGAGTAAAGCCCCAAAAGGTGGCTTTCCATAAAGTAATCCAAAAAGCACTTTCACTATTCACGGCGACATTTTTCAGCGTCCGTTTGAACTGAAAATATTTATGTGGGCTTAGAACATTTCCAGTACCCACTAAAATAATTTTCAAAGCGTTCCAAAACAATTCCGGATTAGTGATTTTCATCTGCGAAAAGCATCTGAAGCGGTTCCGGCAGCTCCGGAACATTTCCGGTTTTTCTTCCGAAAAATTCCCAGAAGTTTCCAGAATGATTCTGGCAGCCTCCAAGAATTATCAGGCGTGTGCCAAAACCAATTTGACTTTATGGTATCCTCTGAAACAACTTTTCAGTATCACCGGAACTTATCCGGTGACCTCTCTCTTCGGAACTTTTCCGTTGTCTCCGAAAACCTTTTCCGGAAACTTTCTCTCAGACTCCCTGTCTAGTATTCAGCAGATAGATGACCCTTAAGCATGTGACCCTATAGGTTCGGTGAAGTATAGACATGACCCGGAACCCCTTCCGATCAATGATCAACATCGGAGCCGTGGACACCCATATTGACCCCTATACCCACACGAATGAATATCCGAGTGAACCTCCAGTTGTCGTGAGCTATTCCTGTTGCTTCGCGATATGTTACAAATACCCGAGGTGAGACATGTTGGCATTTCCGTGGATCAACAACTTGTCCACTATGCCAGTTACCTCGTTACCGGTATTGTTCTCTTTTCTCGTTACCGTGTTCCGGCATCCCTGTGATCAAATCACCCTATGTCTGGCCAGACGATGATGGATGCCGTAACACCGAGAGGGCCTAGAGATATCTCTCCATCGTCGGAGGAGCAAATCCCAATCTTGGTCTATCAAGTTACTTGACATACTTTCCCATGAACCCGTAAGCCGCCGTAATAGCCATCCAGTTACGGATGACGTTTAACAAACCCCAAAGTTCATGAATCAAGCATGAAGAAACTTGATACTCTCATGGTCAGAGGAATCATGCAAACGTTAACCATCTTTGTGTTATTAACCATAAACTTGTGACGAGTGAATCTCATAGCGTAACATCAATTCGGGTCGATTCAACATAAATGTTCTTCCCAACATTGTACCCTCAAAGTTGCTGGCATAGACATGCCCATGATCAGGAAAACAGAACCATCATGCAACACTTGAGCCAGTCATAGAGGCTTGACTAGGAATACATTTTATCGTTTATTATCCCACACGTGCACATGAGTTTCCCTTCAAGCCTCGTTTTATTTGCAGACTTGAGAATCATTGCAGTTATAGCATGGAACATAAACATAATTATGAATAGGGAGATAATTAATAACATTTATTATTGCCTCTAGGGCATATCTCCTACAGTGGCCACAAGGCAGGGGGGCGCGCCCAGGGGGGTAGGGCGCGCCCTCCACCCTTGTGGTCGTCTCGTGTCTCTCTCGGACTACTTTTAATTTTCCTATTTTTTTAAATATTCCAAAACGGAGAAAAATTGTATTAGAACAGTTTTGGAGTCGGTTTACTTACCGTACCACATACCTATTCCTTTTCGGAGTCTGAAACATTCTGGAAAGTGTCCCTTATGTACTCCTCCGGTGTTACGGTGTCAATTAAATTGGTCTCAACATTTATGGGAGTACCTGAGATATAATGTTTGATTCTTTGACCGTTTACCACCTTCGGATTTGTGCCTTCGGCGTTGTTGATTTTGATGGCACCAGAACGATAGACCTCCTCGATAATGTAAGGACCTTCCCATTTAGAGAGAAGCTTTCCTGCAAAAAATCTTAAACGAGAGTTGTATAGCAAAACATGATCACCTACATTAAACTCACGCTTTTGTATCCTCTTGTCATGCCATCTTTTAACCTTTTCTTTAAACAACTTGGCATTCTCATAGGCTTGGGTTCTCCATTCATCAAGCGAACTAATGTCAAATAACCTCTTCTCACCGGCAAGTTTGAAATCATAGTTGAGCTCTTTGATTGCCCAATAAGCTTTATGTTTTAGTTCAAGAGGTAAGTGACAAGCCTTTCCATAAACCATTTTATATGGAGACATACCCATAGGGTTTTTATAAGCAGTTCTATAAGCCCATAATGCATCATCAAGTTTCTTACACCAATTTTTCTAGATCTATTAACAGTCTTTTGCAAAATCAATTTAATCTCTCTATTGCTCAATTCTACTTGACCACTAGACTGAGGATGATATGCAGATGCAATTCTATGGTTAACATCATATTTAGCAAGCATTTTACGGAAAGCACCATGAATAAAATGTGAACCACCGTCAGTCATTAAATATCTAGGGACTTCAAACCTCGGAAAAATAACTTCTTTAAGCATCTTAATAGAAGTGTTATGATCAGCACTACTAGTTGGAATAGCTTCTACCCACTTAGTAACGTAATCAACAGCAACTAAAATATGTGTATACCCATTAGAGGAAGGAAAAGGTCCCATATAATCAAAGCCCCAAACATCGAATGGTTCAATAACAAGTGAATAATTCATAGGCATTTCCTGACGTCTACTAATATTACCAATTCTCTGGCATTCATCACAAGACAAGACAAACTTACGAGCATCTGTGAAGAGAGTAAGCCAATAAAAACCAGATTGCAATACCTTATGTGTAGTTCTATCTCTAGCGTGGTGTCCTCCGTAAGACTCGGAGTGGCACTTGCGTAGGATCTGTCCCTGTTCATACACACAACGTCTAATAACACCATCTACTCCTTCTTTATAAAGGTGTGGGTCATCCCAAAAGTAATGTCTTAAATCATAGAAAAACTTTTTCTTTTGCTGGTATGTGAAACTAGGTGGTATAAATTTAGCAACAATATAATTAGCATAATCAGCATACCATGGAGTATTACAAGAAGCATTCATGACAGCTAGTTGTTCATCAGGAAAGCTATCATCAATAGGCAGTGGGTCATCAAGAACATTTTCTAACCAAGACAAGTTGTCAGCAACGGGGTTCTCAGCTCCCTTTCTATCAATAATATGCAAATCAAATTCTTGTAGCAAGAGAACCCATCTAATAAGTCTAGGTTTAGCATCTTTCTTTTCCATAAGATATTTAATAGCAGCATGATCAGTGTGAACAGTTACTTTGGAATCAACAATATAAGATCTGAACTTATCACAAGCAAAAACAACTGCTAAAAATTCTTTTTCAGTAGTAGCACAATTTCTCTGGGCACTGTCTAGAGTTTTACTAGCATAATGAATAACATTTAATTTCTTATCAACTCTTTGCCCTAGAACAGCACCAACAGCATAATCACTAGCATCGCACATAATTTCAAAGGGTAAATTCCAATCAGGTGGCTGAACAATAGGTGCAGAAATCAAGGCTTTCTTAAGTATTTCAAATGCTTCTACACAATCATCATAAAATACAAAAGGAACATCTTTTTGTAAGAGATTAGTGAGAGGCCTAGAAATTTTAGAGAAGTCTTTAATAAACCTCCTATAGAAACCAGCACAACCAAGAAAACTTCTTATACCTTTGATATCTTTAGGACACGGCATCTTTTCAATAGCATCTACTTTAGCTTTATCAACTTCAATACCTCTTTCAGAAGTTTTATGCCCTAAGACAATACCTTCATTAACCATAAAGTGGCACTTCTCCCAATTCAAGACAAGATTAGTTTCTTCACATCTCTGCAAAACTCGATCAATGTTACTTAAGCAATCATCAAAAGAAGTTCTGTAAATGGAGAAATCATCCATGAAAACCTCAACAATCTTTTCACAAAAATCAGAGAATATGGCAGTCATACATCTTTGAAAGGTAGCGGGTGCATTGCATAAACCAAAAGGCATACGTCTATTAGCAAAGGTACCTAAAGGGCAAGTAAAAGTGGTCTTCTCCTGATCATCTTTTGACACAGGTATTTGAGAAAAACCAGAATAACCATCTAGAAAGCAAAAATGTGTATGTTTGGATAGTCTTTCTAGCATTTGATCAATAAAAGGTAGAGGGTAATGATCTTTTCTAGTAGCTTTATTTAATTTGTGAAAATCGATTACCATTCTATAACCTGTAACAATTCTTTGTGGAATCAATTCATTCTTATCATTAGGAACAACAGTAATGCCTCCCTTCTTAGGGACACAATGAACGGGACTTACACATCTACTATCAACAATAGGATAAATTATACCTGCCTCTAGAGGCTTTAGTATTTCATTTCTTACCACTTCCTTCATCTTAGGATTTAACCGTCGTTGGTGATCAACAACTGGTTTAGCATCACGCTCCAAATTAATTTTGTGCTGACATAGAGTGGGACTAATGCCCTTAAGATTATCAAGAGTATATCCAATAGCGGCAAGTTGCTTCTTCAGAGTTTTCAATAATTTCTTTTCTTCATGCGCTGAAAGGTTAGTACTAATAATAACATGATATATCTTCTTTTCATCAAGATAAGCATATTTCAGAGTATCAGGTAATTGTTTAAGCTCAAACACGGGATCACCCTTAGGTGGAGGAGGATCCCCAAGGATTTCAACAGGAAAATTGTGTTTCAAAATAGGCCCTTGATTAAAGAATATTTCATCTATCTCCCTTCTTTCATTCATAAACATATCATTTTCATGGTCTAGCAAATATTGTTCTAAGGGATCAGCAGGAGGCACGGCAATAGAAGCAAGACCAATAATTTCATCCTTACTAGGCAATTCTTTATCATGGAGTTGTCTACGAAATTTAGAGAAATTAAAACCATGAGACATATCCCCTAAACCAACAGTAACAATATCTTTCTCGCAGTCTATCTTAGCATTAACAGTATTCAAGAAAGGTCTACCAAATATAATGGGACAAAAATCATCTTGTGGGGAACCAAGAACAAGGAAATCAGTAGGGTATTTTATTTTCCCACACAAGACTTCAACATCTCTAACAATCCTAATTGGAGAAATAGTATCTCTATTGGCAAACTTAATAGTAACATCAATATCTTCTATCTCAGCAGGTGCAATATCATTCAGAATTTCTTGGTACAAGGTATAAGGAATTGCACTCACACTAGCACCCACATCACATAAGCCATGATAACAATGATCTCCAATTATAACAGAAACAACAGGCATGCCAACAACAGGTCTATGTTTATCTTTAATATCAGGTTTAGCAATTCTAGCAGCTTCATCACAGAAATAAATAACATGCCCATCAATATTATCGACCAACAGATCTTTAACCATAGCAATACTAGGTTGAACTTTAATCTGTTTAGGGGGTGTAGGTGTTCTAGTATAACTCCTACGAACCACAGTTGAAGCTTTAGCATGATCCTTTATTCTAACAGGAAAAGGTGGTTTCTCAATATAAGTAGTTGGAACAATAGGATAAACATTATAAGTAATAGTTTCTTCTTCAACATTAATAGGTTCTACTACTTTCACTTCAATGGGAGGATGATATTTAAACCACTTCTCCCTAGGGAGATCAACATGAGTAGCGAATGATTCACAAAAAGAAGCTACTATCTCAGAGTCAAGTCCATATTTAGTGCTAAAATCACGAAAAGTATCGGTATCCACAAAAGATTTAACACAATCAAACTTAAGTTTTATACCTGACTCCTTACCTTCGTCGAGTTCCCAATCTTCAGAGTTGCGTTTAATTATTTCCAATAAATCCCATTTGAATTCAATAGTCTTCTTCATAAAAGAACCAGTACAAGAAGTATCGAGCATGGATCGATCATTATGAGAAAGCCGAGCATAAAAATTTTGAATAATAATTTATCTTGAGAGCTCATGATTGGGGCATGAATATAACATTGACTTAAGCCTCCCCCAAGCTTGAGCGATACTTTCTCCTTCACGAGGCCAAAAATTATATATATAATTCCGATCACGATGAACTAGATGCATAGGATAAAACTTCTGATGAAATTCCAATTTCAATCGGTTGTAGTTCCATGATCCAATATCATCACATAGCCTATACCATGTCAATGCCTTTCCCCTCAAAGATAAAGGGAAGACCTTCTTCTTGACAACATCCTCGGGCATACCTGCAAGCTTAAATAATCCACAAACTTCATCCACATAGATTAGGTGCATATCAGGATGTAATGTTCCATCTCCTGTATAAGAATTAGCTAGCAGTTTCTCTATCATACCCGAAGGAATTTCATAATAAATATTTTCAGTAGGTGTAGTAGGTTGAGGAGCAACTCTTTGCCCTTCCGGTCGAGGCGAAGATACCCCGAACAAGCCTCTCAAAGGATTACTTTCCATAATAACAAGTGACAGTAAATTTCAGCACACTATATAAATGTTTCCTTACCAAATTCCACTTACCAAAGGCGCTTCACTCCCCGGCAACGGCGCCAGAAAAGAGTCTTGATGACCCACAAGTATAGGGAATCTATCGTAGTCCTTTCAATAAGTAAGAGTGTCGAACCCAACGAGGAGCAGAAGGAGATGACAAGCGGTTTTCAGCAAGGTATTCTCTGCAAGCACTGAAATTATCGGTAACAGATAGTTGTGTGATAAGATAATTCATAACGGGTAACAAGTAACAAAAGTAAACAAGGTGTAGCAAGGTGGCCCAATCCTTTTTGTAGCAAAGGACAAGTCTGGACGAACTCTTATATAAAGCAAAGCCCTTCCGAGGACACATGGAAATTGTTGTCAAGTTAGTTTTCATCATGCTCATATGATTCACGTTCGTTACTTTGATAATTTGATATGTGGGTGGACCGGTGCTTGGGTGCTTCCCTTCCTTGGACAAGCCTCCCACTTATGATTAACCCCTCTCGCAAGCATCCGCAACTATGAAAGAAGAATTAAGATAAATCTAACCATAGCATGAAACATATGGATCCAAATCAGCCCCTTACGAAGCAACGCATAAACTAGGGTTTAAGCTTCTGTCACTCTAGCAACCCATCATCTACTTATTACTTCCCAATGCCTTCCCCTAGGCCCAAACCATGGTGAAGTGTCATGTAGTCGATGTTCACATAACACCACTAGAGGAAAGACAACATACATCTCATCAAAATATCGAACGAACACCAAATTCACATGATTACTTATAACAAGATTTCTCCCATGTCCTCAGGAACAAAAGTAACTACTCTCAAAGCATATTCATGTTCATAATCAGAGGAGTATTAATTATCATTAAGGATCTAAACATATGATCTTCCACCGAATAAACCAACTAGCATCAACTACAAGGAGTAATCAATACTACTAGCAACCCACAGGTACCAATCTGAGGTTTTGAGACAAAGATCGGATACAAGAGATGAACTAGGGTTTGAGAGGAGATGGTGCTGGTGAAGATGTTGATGGAGATTGACCCCCTCTCGATGAGAGGATCGTTGGTGATGATGATGGCTTCGATTTCCCCCTCCCGGAGGGAAGTTTCCCCGGCAAAACAGCTCCGCCGGAGCCCTAGATTGGTTCTGCCCAGGTTCCGCCTCGAGACGGCGGCGCTTCGTCCCGAAATCTTCCTTCTGATTTTTTTCAGGTCAAAACACACCATATAGCAGAAGATGGGCGTCGGGGGCCTGCCAGGGGGCCCACAAGACCGGAGGGCGCGCCCTCCACCCTTGTGGATGGCCCCCCCTGGGCGCGCCCTCCACCCTTGTGGATGGCAGGTGGCCCCTCTCTGGTGCTTTCTTCGCCCAGTATTTTTTATATATTCCAAAAATATTCTCCGTGAAGTTTCAGGACTTTTGGAGTTGTGCAGAATAGGTCTCTAATATTTGCTCCTTTTCCAGTCTAGAATTCCAGCTGCCGGCATTCTCCCTCTTCATGTAAACCTTATAAAATAAGAGAGAAAAGGCATAAGTATTGTGATATAATGTGTAGTAACAGCCCATAATGCAATAAATATCAACATAAAAGAATGATGCAAAAAGGTCGTATCAAAGACTACCCCATCTCACGTGATGATCGGACATTAGTTAGTTGATTTGGATCATGTATCACTTAGACAACTTGAGGGATGTTGATTTAAGTGGGAGTTCATTAGTAATTTGATTATTTGAACTAAAATTTATCATGAACTTAGTCAAAATGTCTTTGCAAACTATGTTGTAGATCAATAGCTCGCGATGTAGCTCCCCTGTTTTTGATACATTCCTAGAGAAAACTAAGTTGAAAGATGATGGTAGCAATAATGCAGACTAGGTCCGTGATCTGAGGATTATCTTCATTGCTGCACAGAAGAATTATGTCTTTGATGCACCGCTAGGTGACAGACCTGCTGTAGGAGCTAATGCAGACATTATGAATGTTTGGCAAGCTCGATATGATGACTACTCGATAGTTCAGTGCGCCATACTTTATGGCTTAGAATCGGGGCTCCAAAGACGTTTTGAACGTCATGGAGTATATGAGATGTTCCAAGAGCTGGAATTGGTATTTCAGGCTCATGCCCGTGTTGAGAGGTATAAGACCTCTGAAAGTACTTTGCCTACAAGATGGAGGAGAATAGCTCAGCCAGTGAGCATGTGCTCAGAATGTCTGGGTACTAAAGGACCCCCCGGTATGATTTAGAAAAATTACTTCCTGAACCCATGCATGATTTCAGCTTTCATTCTGAAACAACACCACATAAGTAATTGTATTCATAGCTTATAATCTAAAAGCTGGAGACCAAATCCAACCTATCCAAAGATGCTTTGCATGAATGGAGTTTCTAGTTTGATTTTAACTAATAGGTCTATCTCAATAAAAAAAAATTGTCTGCGTTTGTATCATGAGCACGGTTCCAATATGGCTTAGGAAGAAAGCACCATTGTACCTACAAGAAAATTTTGGCTGATCGCTTTCGGGGTTGTCTCCAACCTCTTTCCATGAAACCGCTCTGGAGTGGACCAGATTTCAGCAGAAGAGAAGACAAGTTATCATTCACCCATACAACTCACATTTGTGCCTTGAGCCAATTAGTATTGTCCTGATTTGTACTAATATTGTACAGGTAATGGATTACTTCTATCTCGCCCACAGTATGAACTATGGACAGCTAAAACTCTGCACTATATACTTGTGTTCCTAAATTCCATAGGGAAAAGCAAAGTCAAAACACGAGATGTTCAAACGGGATTATCTCATGGAATCTGCACCTGGTTGAATTGGAAGCAAACTTATAAAGATCCACCACACACATACTGTTTTATGGATGCATAGTTATTTGAAATAATCCGATAGAAATATACCACTTATTATTCTGGCAGTACAAGCAAGCAGCCGTGTCTTTATGTTGGTACATCAAAGTAAAATAATCAAGCATGAAACTCACTTTCAACAACACAACAATACTTTTTTAGGAAAATCCTACTTAGTAATCTGATTTGTAGGTTATGTGCAAAGAAGCTAGATATGTTCTCCATAATTTGCAGTTTCTCAATTTCTTAGTCTCGACTGTCACATGAATAATTTAGAAACTCTATGCTTTTAAAATCAGGAAAATAAAAGCACATGATAGACAGTGATGAAAAGATGCGGCATGCTCAATACAATTATCATGCATAGATGGATGAGATTTTGTGTACAACTTAAATGATCATGAGGTGCATAAATAAAAAATGTAAATGTATACTTTCCACAAATTCTAGTAAATTACCTTTTGTACACAAGGATTGAGGACCAAGGATTCCCAGCAAAGAATATAAAATACGAGCAAACAAAATAATGAAAATAATATAGAGTACTTTTAAGAACATCTTACACAGTTTAACACGATCTGAAACTGTTATTGCAGCTGAATAGAACAACAGATTAGCAAATCATCACCTCGGATAAGTGTAAGCAAAACTAAAATTTTCAATCTCCTCAGTCGTACATGCAATTCCAAATAGGCAAGAACCAACATACTACAAATTTGCGTAAAACACTTGGATGGACTTGAAGGTGACTATTTAAGAAAGATGGGAGTACATTTGGTGCTTCGGCAAATTTCCTGCTGACTGTTGGGACAAACCCTAGTCTAGCTCTCTCTCTCTCTCTCACGGAGGTAGAAGAAGCACCGGGCACTGGTTTTTTCAGCGACGAACGCCTCGCCGCGCGCACGGCGTCTAGCTGCGCAGTACACGGGGGGTTTTATACCCGGGCTAACACAGGTGCGCACACACACACACGACGCTGCCCACCTCGCTCTGGCGCGCGCACAATCCGCTTGCCCTGGTCGCGCCCACGACACGCTCCAAACGTGCACGACGCGGCCTGCCCACAACAGATCGCCACGGCCACTCCTCTACTGACGCCAACAGCCTAACCCAAAGCGAAGGACTCGAGTGCACACACACGCACACACACCATCACGACACACACACACACACGCTGGTGACCACGGGTGGCGTGGTTTATTGCTAACAATCTCCCCCTAAAGCATGACCTACAAAACGGCCAGCTCATCATCGACGTTGGCGAGGAGCGCTTTCTCCTTCCTCGGCTGTCGGCACTCACGGGAGATGTGGCCACGAACGCCACAATTGTAGTGCTTCCCGCGCCGCCTCCTCGCGCCTGAGTCCACACTGCTCCCACAGTCGTCGTCGTGGTCGTGGTCGCCGCCGCGCTGACTTCGCCACGCCTCCCACTGTTCTGCCGTGAGCAGAAGCTGGTTGTCGCTTCATCCGCCGCCGGCCTGCGTGCGCCGCCGTGAGCGTTCGTCGAACGCCTTGAGCCTGCTTAGTGCCTCCTCAAACACCATCGTCTCCACGTCGCAGAACTGCTCGATCCCGGTCACCGCGAAGTACAACCGGTCGGGCACGGTATTAAGGAGCTTCTTCACCATAGCGGCGTCGCCGAGTGTCGAGCCAAGGCCGGCGTACCTTGCCACTGATCTTGTCGTCGTAGTCCTCCAGCTCCCCCTCCCCATGCGCCGTTTGTCAAACTCGCCTCTGAGGGTCGAGAGTCGTGCTGCCTTTACGCGATCGGTGTCCGCGAACCTCGTCTTGAGGCTGTCCCACACCTCCCTCGCGGTCTTCTTCATCGAGACCTGCATGAGAAGATCTGAGGAGCTGCTCCTGCGCCGTCTTTTTCTTCCGCACGGCGGTGCCCTGGGCGTCGAGCACCGCCCTCCCCTTGATCGCCCAGATGGTGTAGTTCGTCGGTGTGAGCACTGGGCAGGTGAGTGACACCGAGCTCCCCCCGGCACCGTGCAGGACGATCGACATGGCCAGCCACAGGAAACTCGAGGTTTCTGATGCCAAATGTTGGGACAAACCCTAGTCTCTCTCTCTCTCTCTCTCTCTCTCTCTCTCTCTCTCTCTCTCTCTCTCTCTCTCTTGAAAATCAGAAGACGGGATGGAAATCAACTGAGCTGTTTGATAAGGAAATTGCAGTGGCAGGGGATTTGGAGCTACTTGACAATCTGGCAAAAATTGCTGCGGATTGTCTTGACAATGATTCGGACCTAAGACCGACAATCATAGATGTTGCAAAGCGCCTTGCCATACTGAATCGGGACCGCAAGAGTGAGTTCGCAAGCTGATGCATTTACTAGTGGAGTTTGAACAACATGTATGCTGTGTCGAATAAGCTTCGGATAGGCCTACCTGTGTGGTGATCGAGCGCATAATTTATGTACTTTTCTTTGCTGCTGTGAACAAGTCATTGAAACTCTCTCCAAGTGTAAACCCTCTCTGGCCTCATCAGGCCTCGACCTGGCGATAAGAAAAGTTTATTCGTTCTGCTTAATTTGCTGGTGTGTAATTCGCTCAGCAAGCATCCATACATATGTTCGTTAGAAGCGACCGTGACAGCAGGCAAATGGATGAGAGTATGGCTGTGGCAGCTGCTTTTTGGGTACACTCGTTGCGCCGTCTCATCATCAGGTGATGTGAACAGTCAGTCCGTCAGTCTCCTTTTCCTGTTGATTGTACCCAAATGCTAGATCGTGCAGCTGCACGGTTTTGTTTCGACGGGCGCACGCGCTACACGACAAGGAAGCACACGCTCTTGTCTTCTGTCTCTCTCCTGCTAGTGGTCCCTAATATACAGTGAAATTAAAACCAAGCAGGAAAAACATTTGGTTCACCGCGTATGACGCGTCCACCTGTCCCACGATTTCCCAGCAAGATACCGATCCCACGTGCATGCATTTAATTTGCATTTTCAAAATTTTAAAAAGCTATAACTTCTGAACCAACCATCGAAATTAATATTTGTTTTCACCACTAGGTTCTCCGCGACGAGCTCTTCAAAACTAGATCCCATATGAGTATGTTTCGACTAACTTTTTTCACGGGCAACTTTGGGTGAAAGGGGAGCAACTTTAGTGCTATAGGAAAGCAACTTCGTGTTAGTCTACGTAGGATAACTGCCTATCATCTAAAATCCCTTCAAAGTTGTCTATAATGACTACCAAGTTAATTAGCTTCACCTCCAAGTTTCCTACCATAACTAGCTTTGCCTCAAAGTTGGTAGTCTTGTATTAGGCAACTTAGTTTTTGAGGTAGGCTAACATTATCCTAAGTTGTCTTCCATGACTGGCGGGTAGCTTAACATCATCCTTAGTTGCATAAAGTACATTTCGGTATGGTAAGCAACTTCGTTTCATAGATAGACAACTTAGAAACACTAATGGGCAACTTTTCCATGTATTGTGGGCAATTGAAATAATAATGACAGGCAACTACGCATCAACGGTAGGCAACTTCAGAGTGTTTGCAGGCAACTTAGAAAAACAATGATAAGCAACTTCGCAAAATTATAGGCAACTAATTTCCAAAGTTAGGCAACTAAGAAGCAATGGTAGGCAACTAATTACCAATATCAAGCAACTGTGCATCAATGGTAGGCAATTTCATAGTATTTATATGCAACTAAGCAGCAACGGTTGAAAACTAATTAACAATAGCAGGCAACTGGACATCAATGGTAGGTAATTCATAGTATTTATAGGCAACTGAGCAGCAACAATAGGCAAGTTGGGATAATGTTAGCAAAATTCAAAGGTACACATAGTGCATTGAAGTTGTTTCATGTAGCACTAAAGGCGCCTCATGTTTCATGTGATTTTCTCGTTTTTACACAAACTAACCTAATAGGCAGTCCCACTAGACCAAAAGACCGAGTTTGCTTTCCTATAGTGCTACTTACAGGTAAAGCTAATAAATTGGTAGTCATGGTAACCAACTTAGAAGGACTCCTCGCTGATAGGTAGTCATACGAGGCAATAAAAAGGAGTTGCTTTCCTACAACACTGAAGTTGTCTCCGTAGCACCCAAAGTTGCTCTAAAAAAACTTTGTCGAAACCTACCCATATGTGATCTAGTTTTGAAGAACTCGTCACGAGAAACCCAACGGTGAAAATGGATCTAAATTACGACGCTCGAATCAAAAGTTATAGCTTTTAAAAAAATTTGAAACCCCAAATAAATGCACGTGGGCTCTTAACAGAGGTAGCGTGGGGTTTGGGGATCATCTGCTTTCCTTTTTTGACAGACTGGGATGACGTGGCACATCAGTTTCCTAATATGGAGGGTATGCTCGAGCACTCCATCCGGCGCCCGCGCGCTCCCTATCCACGTCCTTGATTGTATTCCGCAAGCACCGGAAGCAGAGCAATCCTTGGCTATGCAAGTGAGCTGCAAAGGGGCACACGCATACAATCTGAACCAAAATAAATCATCAGTGTGATTGATCGATGCTGCTGCTGATGGAGTCTGCGTTTCAGGGACACATTTTGCGCTGGCAGGAGTTGCACCCCATAGAGTAGTCTGCATTCGGTGGGTGGCTTTTGATGTGTTACTCCCTTCTTTATGAATAGACGGTGAGGTTTCAAAACAACGCTGCCTTCAAAATACAGCCAGAGAATACTGGGAAATCCTCACTGCCTTCAGAATTCCTCCGTGGGAGCGCATTGTAGAACGAAGGTATAAATTCTCGAGCTGGAGCTTGCGGGGCTGCACAAGAAGGAGTCGGAATGAGTCGACGATGTTTCAGTTTGCTATGTGTTTCTCTAAATGTGTTCTAATTATTATTTTTTGTTAAGTTTGATTCTTTTTATGAAATCAATAAATTTTCATGGATTAAGAAAAATGTTTGTGAATTCAAAAAAAAAATGTTCAGGAATTTTAAAAATATATTCGAATCTGCATTTAAAAATGTTGATTGTGTATCATAAAAAATCAAAGGATTTTTTATAAATGTTCAATATGTATTTGAAAAATGTTCAACATGTATCTAAAAAATGTTCACTTTGTATACGTAATCCATATTTTAAAAAATAAATGCACATAGAATGTTAAAAACAAAGAGAAAAAAAAATAGAAAAAAATAAGCAAAATAAAAAAGTGATACAATAAAAATGGAGAAAATGTGAAAAGAAACAATAAAACACAAACATTAATAGAACTCGTCCATAGGTCTTCTCAAAACCATTCTATTAAGCTGACCCATTGAGCGAAACGCTCGAGAGAGGAACATCTTTCGGTATCTCTCGCTAAGTAAGCTGTATATAGGTAGCACCCACGAGAGCTATTTCTCGTGTACTGCGAGACGGATATAGCTCTTGCCTTCAGTGCTGCCACAAGTAGGCTGGCGCATCTAACGGGTTTTTTTAGTTAGGTCGCTCGGTCATTGTATGTATTTTTTTCTCTTCTTCTTCATGTCCACTAGGAGACCTCCTATCTCCCGACATACGTCCGTTTTTGGGCCGGCCCATAGGCGGGGCGGGGGCCCTCCTGTTTTTTCGTTCTTAGTAGTTTTCTTGTTTGTTTTTTCAGATTTTCTTTTCTGTTCTTTTGCACCTTTATAAACAATCATTAGGATTCCAAACAAGTTTGGAATATAAAAACATTTCATGAATTTGAAATATGTTGCTGGAATTTAAAACAAAAAAATACTCATGTTTAACCTATTCTCTGTAAATAATAAAAGGTCTAAATTGGCTGAAAACAGAGCGAACTGGGCAAACGTGGAATACTAACCAGCGGCCAGTAGAGCAAGATAGCAGCTACCGCAGTTGGGCCGAAGCCCAACAGACAAAGGACACCTAACGTTGGACCGTGGTTACTTAAAGGAAAAATCAGGGGCTTTTTTCTAAAACATAAACGTATGACGGAGGACGGGCAGAAACATTGCGTACTTTATTAGTAGGTATAGACTAGTTATGTGCCCTTGCGTCGCTACCAGGACCAAATATTATTTACGACACAATAAAATGACCATACGAGACAAATATTGATGCAAAACAGGTAAAGAAAATAGGTATGTGCCCTTCTTCTTGATTCGGTTATCAATCGAAGATGTGATATTGATTGATACTACTTACTTGTCTACGGACCAGAAATTTATTGCTACTTATTGAGTTACCAAATATGTTTGACCGATATCAGACTTTATCAGAAGAAACAATTATTTAAGGACCGGCCCCCAACATAGTGGAGCTAAGAGGGATGGTCGGGGCAGCGGCCAATACGACAGTGGAGAAGGTAGAGGGGAAGGCAGGCGGCGAGGCGGCACTAGCCGTCGGTCGTGGGGCGGCGGAGGCCGGCGGTTAGGCATGGATCGGCGGGCGGCTGCGCGAGGTAGAAGAAGGTGGAGGCCTGAATGGAAGTAACTGATCCAGAATGCAAGTTGTATTAAAACAACTCCAACCATAACTTTGTACATGTTTGATCACGTGATTAGAGGACGGAGTACATGGCCAATAGCATTTCTTTTTATCTCTGGGGTAGCTCAATTACACCATTAGTGGACGCACTGACCTCACGTCAACTTGCTCTACTACACACCCCACGCTAATCTGGCTAGCATGCACTAGCAGACATCGAAGTGTTGACGTTGTAGCCCGGGGTCATCGTCGTCTTCCTCAAAGCTCTGGATCGAGCGCCGTAGTGTACCTCCCCGACAGACACCAATGGCCAATCACATTCACATGTCCGCAACCTGGCTCGCCGGCCAGGTGATGGCGATGGGGCTCGTCACCGAGTGCTTGCGGTCGCTCCACTCGATGGACCCGAACGTGTGATTCTTGGTGACGCTCCCGAAGCTACGCTGCGCAAAGGTGACCACGAACTTCTGTGTCCTCCGTCTCGCGCTGAACCGCAGCGTCCGAGGTGCCACCGTGACGCGCACGCCGTCCGGGGAAGTCACCTTGGCCCTGTACGTGGCCCTGGCATCGCCGCCGACGTTGCGCACGACGCGGCGCTGCGTGACGGCTGCCAGCTTGTCCATGCTGAACACCACCGAGAAGGCCGGATAGTTGTGGTCGCCGACGGAGGCGCCCGCGCGGGCCGAGCAGTTGGCGGACGAGCCGAACACGGCGACCTGCTCGGCGGTGTAGCCGAGCGCGCACAGGAAGTCGACGTAGTCCTCCGTGCCGGCGTCGTACACGAGGCCCGGGTCCACGGCGCGGTTCGGGTCGATGTGCCCGGCCCCGCGCGCGAACGGCGTGGACTCGCCGCCGGTGGACATGTCGCCGATCACGCCGCCGGCGCTGTCCACGTTGTACGCGGTCGTCATCAGGGCCGACTTGATCGCGACGGGGCTCCACTCTGGCCTCGCCTGTCGGAGCAGCGCGGCGACGCCGCTCACGTGCGGGCAGGACATGGACGTGCCCGATATGATGTTGTACTGCGCTCGCCTCGCGTCGCTGGCGAGGCCGGTGGGCGAGTTGGCGCCTGTCCATGCGGCCAGGATGTCCACGCCGGGCGCCGTCACGTCCGGCTTCAGGATCTCCGGCGCGCGGACGTTGGGCCCGCGGCTCGAGAAGGACGCCATCCTAGGGGACGGCGGCGTCCGGCGGCCGACGACAGTGCCGCGGAACACGATCGTCGCGGTAGGGGTTGTTTCCGCGCTGATGTAATTCTTGATCTTCTCGGAGGCGGCAAATGGGACGACCGTGGCGGGGATGAGATTGGCGCTGATCATAACCTGCTCGCCGTATGATTCGATGCTACCGAAGATTGCTCCGGCGCCGCCGGCGAGCTTGACGGCTTGCTCTTTCACAGCCCGGGCGAACACGCCGGGGTCGCACACGACGATCTTCCCTGCCACCATGGTGGCGTTCAGCTTCCCTTCGCATATTTTCGAGCCCATATCCCCTCCATAGACCAGTGGCATCTTGGTCTTGCCGAGCGGCTCGCCCGCATAGAGAGAAGTGCCCGTGAAGGTCTCGCCGTTGCCAAGAACGGCGTCGGCCCGGAATTGGCGGGTGAGGGTGGACGCGCCCACCGTCAAGAACCAGGGCGCTATGTTGGCGGCGGTGTACTCTCCGGGGCCGGAGTTCCCCGCGGAGGCGGAGACGAGGATGCCTTTGCTGACGGCTCGGAACGCACCCACGGCGATGATATCGGCGTGGAAGTCTGGGGCCTTGCCGCCGGCGCTGAGCGACGCAGAGATAACGTCGACGCCGTCCGCGATGGCCTCATCAAACGCGGCGAGGGTGTCAGAGCTCGGGCACCCTTCCTCCCAGCACGCCTTATAGACGGCAATGCGCGCGCCCGGGGCCATGCCGACGGCTTTTCCTCTGCCATAGCCGTAGAAGCCTGCGTCGGCAGCAGCAGAGCCGGCGGCGGTGGAGGCGGTGTGCGTGCCATGGCCGCTGGTGTCAAGCGGCGACTCCGAGTCCACACCGAGCGCACGGCCGCGCGCAGCCTCGTGTCCCTTGTGGAAGAACTTGGCGCCGACTAACTTGTTGTTGCAGAGCGCGGAGCCGTTGAAGGACGGCCCCGAGATGCAGCCGCCGCGGAACCTGCCGGGCGGCAGCGGCGGCAGCGACGGGTCAGCGGCGAAGGACGCGCGGCCCTCTGGGTAGACGCCGGTGTCGATGACCCCGATGACGACGTCGGAGGCGGCGTTGGACGCCGGGAGCAGCCCGGAGGACGGGGAGAGGCCGAGGAAGGACGGCGTGAGGGTGGTGTGCAGCTCCAGCATCGCGTCGGGCACGACGGCGAGCACGGAGGCCGAGGACGCGAGGTGCGCGGCCTGGCGCCCCGTGAGGCGCGCCGCGAAGCCTGTGGCGGCGTGCGAGTAGGAGTAGAGCACCGTCGGCGCCGGGCTGGACAGTTCGGCGGGGATGTGGTCGCGCAGGAATGAGCCGTACGCCAGGGTGGCCAGCAGGCCGCGGCGCGGCAGCCGTGGCGCGTGAGCTGCCGCGACGTGCACGATGTAGGAGGACCGTGCCTCCACCTCCGCCGCCTCGATCTCCACTATCTCCGTGGCCGCCACCGCGGCGACGAAGACGGCCAGGACGCACAGGGCGGCGAGGGGTCTGAGGAGCTCCATTGTCGCTGTGACTGCAAGGCGGCATGGACGGGGCGCACGAATAAGTAGGCACGCGCAAGGTTTTGGCTAGCGAGGGGCACTTTTTTCTCGTGGGCACGGTTACCGCGAAATTCCGAGCAAATTTCGGACGATTTTTTTTGATTTTTTTGAATCCGAACAAAATTCATCAAAAATCCATTCAAAATTCATTCAAATTCAAAATTTCGGAATTTTTCGCTTGGGAAGTTGATTTCTCGTGGGGTACTGGGAAACGCGGTAACCGCCCGGTAACCGGTTTTCTCGGGCGGTACCCAAAATCATGGGCACGCGGAGGGAGTAGTTGCCGATCCAAATCTCGTGCCGATGCATGTCATTGGCGAGATCGATGTGCGCACGAGGTAGCTCGTGGGCAAGCTCGTGCTGATCAATGTGCTGGGAAGAGAGCTGAAATATATTTTTAGAGGTAAATACACTGGGGGTCTTAAAACTTGCGTGTGCCGGTCAGTTTGATGCATAAATTTGTAAAATACGTGTTTTTGATCCACAAACTTGCATCGAGGTGCAAATACGGTCACATTTCAACGTATGTAGCCGTATTGGGTGCTCACGTGGCACGCCAACATGTCAGTGGCCCACTGTCGGGCTGACATGGCAAGCAGTGTGGCAGCAGGCTCAGGCTCTTCGTATGACATGAGGGTCCCACTTGTCAGGATAGAGATTAAAATAAATAAATTAACTCGACCGAGGTACCCGATAGCCAGGTTCACTCGCACACACACGGGCAACCAGTACACTGTATGCTGTTTAGTGGTTTATAAACTTTCTTAGCCTTTTTTATCAATATCGTGCCAGATTTACAATGCGCTCTGCACTGCATGCGGCCGTAATTTTACATGCATGTACTTTTTTTATATAACAGAAACATTTTTACACACCTTTAACATTTTCAAAATACATGATTAGCATGCCATGCAAAAAATACATCGAAAACCATTTTTATACATGTTTAATATTTTAAAACATATGACTAACATTTTTAAACATATTATTAGCATTTTTATACATGTTTAACTTTTTCCAAATATGTGTTAATTTTTTTAGATGGTACGAAATATTTTTCAAACTATGCATACATTTTTGCACAGTGTATAAACATTTTTAGAAAATTCCATAAACAATTTTTAAGTAATAAACATTTTTATGAAATGTGCTTACATATTTAAAATGCAATGTACGTTTTTTAGTTAAAAAATATTTTTTTACAAAGCTAAAACATTATTTAAAGTGTCACATAACTTTTTTTGTAACGCATGACCATTTTTTAAATGCCACAAATACTACTCCGCCAATTCCTAAATATATGTCTTTTTAGAGATTCTAATATGGACTACATACTGAGCAAAATGGATGAATCTACACTCTAAATACGTCTATATACGTCCGTATATTGTCCATATTAAAATCTCTAAAAAGACTTACATTTAGGAAGGGGGGGGGGGTAGAATATAAATTATTTTCTTACAACAAAAGAAATATTTTTTATCTCTTTATTAGGACATACTTTGTGGTCGTAAGCTTAGTCACTGGCGACCAGACGAGGTCACAGGTTCGATCCTGTGGTGCTTCCCTTTTTCGGGTTCAATTTCTTTTCAAATTTTTCGTTCGGTGTTCATAGAATATAAAAAGTAGTCGTGCAAACTAAACATGAATCATCACTGGTCTTGTGGCTGTCCACGCTAGAATACCAGCCGCAGATCATGGGTTCGGAACCCACGGGTGACTGCCCTTTTTTCGTTTTTTTATTTGAAGGGCTCAATACGTGAATAAAAGAAAACCAAGGGTTTTTATGCTAATCTATCATGTGATAACTGTTACAGTGGCTGACAGCGGGCCTTGGCCACGTTGGCATGCCATGCAGTCAACGGATACGTCCGTGTACGCGGAGTGTGACCGTATTTGCATCTCCATGCAAGTTAACATATTAGAAACATGTATTTTACAAGTTTGTGCACCAAACTGACCGTCACATGCAAGTTCTGAGACTCCTAGTGTATTTATCTCTATATTTTAGCTCTACGTCATTGCAAGTTGCACCGCTACGTGGTGATTGCTTTTATTGTTTTTGCTCTGTGTACTGACTGTTGAGTGTTGAGCCTATTCATAGGGTTTGGTTAATGCTGGTGGAGTTCACATCACGTTGCCGCCAAATTAACCATATTTGTATGGATTCGTGGAGGTGATATAAACGTTCCGTCTGTATACCGTACAGCATACATAGCTCAAAACTATTCTTCACTTCATAATTTCTGCCCCCTCTACTGTAAAACACCACATAGATAGTGTTGAAATATATTGCCCGCCTTTTTCAACTAGTTCGGACTTTTGAAGCAACTGGCTAGAGTATGAATTCAATAGATAATGCTTCTTTGAACTTTGCGGCGGCACCTGCAAGAGTCTGTAGCATCAAGCATCCATACATGCTCCCTCCGTTTTTAAATATAAATTCTTTTTGAGATTTCAATACGGATCTATATAGACATATTGTAGAGTGTAAATCACTCATTTTGCTCGTGGACTGAAGCCCAATAACGAACGCGGTCAGTTGATAACCCTAGCTGCTCTAGGCGTCGTTCCTCAACAAATAAAAAGGTAAGCTGTTGATGCTTCCTGGAAAGTATGCCAATATTGTATATATTTAACAACTGAATTACTGATGCCAATTAGTTTGTGATGCAATTTCCACATCGTAAACTAGATTATTGACCATTTCTTGAGTCATTTGATGCTACTAACATGTTGTTGTTAAAAATATAACCAAACATCCATAGTGATGCATCTAAGATGTTAGAACATTTTCTTGCACGTGCATAATTTGGATACAATTCAAAGCGAACATGGCGCCATACGCGTTGGAAGGAGGGGAGGAGGCACTGTGAGGTCCTATTCCAGGCCATACGCGTTGGAAGTGCACCCGTTGCCCCACGCAGGCACTAACTCAGGCAACCCAATAAGGATAGCGAGGGTAGGATACATACATACTCTTACCTTTTTTCGGTTTTCTTAGGTAGTGTTTTTTATTTTGGCTGGTTTCCTATTAAAATACTATCATTGTTTTCGAAAAATGTTCAAGAAATTCAAAACTTCATCAATAAAAAACACAAGAAAATTAAAATTTTCATAACTTTTAAAAATGTTGACAAACTTAAAAAGTATTCCCAAATTCAAAGAATGTTCATGAATTTTAGAAAGTCCCGAATTGCAAGAAAATATTCATGAATTTGACCAATATTCCTAGATTACAAATAATGTTCACAAAATTTTAGAATGTCCATGAAGTCCAAAAATATTTTTCAGTTTCAAAAATTTGGATTCCAAAAAAGTTTGCAAATTAGAAATTTAAACAGATTTAGATTTTTAGAGTAAAAAATAAAAAAAAGGTAAAAAGAAACACCAAAACAAGAAAAAACTGGCCCAAAATTGGTGGGAACCAAAAGACAGTAAAGAGTCCAAAACTAGTTTGCACGAGCATGTAGGATGCACATTTGGACGCCCCTCGACTCTTTACGTGCTGAATAGGATTTTCAAGAGGCACGTGTGCGGGGATGATATGAGGATGAGGCCAGACGATGGCTTGGGGAGGAGAGGTGCGGTTAACAAAAATATTATACTCACCCGCAAAAAAATTATACTATAAAAAAGCAGAAGACAAAGATCGGGCGGGAGTTTATGTAAATACAAAGGTAATTTTTGTTTAAACACAAATTAATTTTTTTTGTGATATTGAAAATCAGACAAGTTGTGTTGGGCATTCCATAAATACGAATTGAAATGTAATATGGCACATTTTTTGACTTTTTTTTAGGGCAAGCACATTTTCTGACTGATTTATACCTAATAAATAATACCCTTGAGCGACGGGCTTTGTAGCTCGTGGACTCAAGCCCAATAACGAACGCGGTCAGTGGATAACCCTAGCTGCTCTAGGCGTCGTTCCTCAACAAATAAAAAGGTGTTTCTCAACAACAAAAAAAAAAAAAGGTAAGCTCTAGGCGGCGCTCCAAAAAAGAGCTAAGCTCTAGGCAGGCCCAGGTGGCACGCACGGGAAGAGGCGGCGGCGCCACCTCAGTTTCCGGGGAGAAGCGGCATCGGCGGCTTCTCCGTGCGTTGCGGCCCTCAGCTCATCGATCCCAACGACTCTACTTCAGGGGAGGAGTGGAGCGGCGACGCAGCCCGTCTTCCTGCAGAAGCGACTCCGGCGGCCGCCGGTGCAAGCCTAGGTTCGTTCGTCTCTCACCCCATCGATCCAACTCCCAACTCCCAACTCCGAAGCTTAGTTTTGCCCCAAGTTTTGCACATCAATTGGGAAAAGTTTTGCAGAGTCGAATTTGAATGGTGACTGAGTACGTAGATCGATTTTCTACAGGTCCGCCAGCATGTCGTCCTTCACGGGCGTGTCTGTCGCCGACGGCAACAACCGGTCCATCTGCGAGACGTCGGCCGTGGACGGCAGCGGGGACAGCGGGTACCACCTGTTCATGGTCAAGGCCTACTCGCGCATCAAAGACCACCTGTCCATGGGCGAGTGCGTCGCCTCTGGTTCTTTCACAATCGGAGGCCATGATTGGTTAATCGAGTACTACCCTACCGGCGACAACCCAGACTGCGCCGGCTTCATTTCGCTCTTTCTAACCCTTCTCGACGTCACCGATGTCGTCGATGGAGATGTTGAAGAGGCCGTGGAGGCAAGGTTTAGTTTTAGTCTCATCGACCAGGTTGAGAAGCAGATGCCAATGTACGTCCGTGGAACCAGTGAGACTCGTAGCTTCTCCAGCAGCGCGCCAACCTGGGGCAATGGCAGGTTTATGAGAAAAGATGCCCTTGAACGGTCAGCGGATCTCAGGTCTGATTGTTTCAGCATCCGGTGTGACGTCGTGGTTTGTAACACCAATGATGATGATGCCGGTGGCACCGAGGCTCTCCCGTCGGACATACACCAACATTTTAGTGCTCTCCTTCAGAATAAGGTGGGTGCTGATGTGACGTTTGAGGTCGGCGACGAGACCTTCGCCGCACACCGCTGTGTGCTCGCTGCCCGATCCACGGTGTTCATGGCACAACTCTTTGGCCCCATGAAGGAGGGCACTGCTTCATCCAGTGTCATACATATCAAAGACATGGAAGCAAAGGTGTTCAAGGCTTTGCTTAGCTTCGTCTACACAGACTCATTCCCTGAGATGTACGAGGAGATCATGGAGGAGAATGCAATGTCAGCAGCAGCCGAGGAACAAGGACAAGAAGTGGAAGAGGTAGAGGATGAAACGGGGCTGCAATGGCTGCTAGATTTGCTTGTAGCAGCAGACCAGTACAATCTCCAGCGGCTCAAGTTCATCTGTGAAAAGCAGCTGTCTCAGCGCATAGGTGTGAGCTCGGTGGCATCAGTTCTTGCTCTAGCCGAGCAGCACCACTGCCATGGATTGAAGGCGGCGTGGTTGAAATTTATCCAAGCGCAATCTCCCTCGCGTTTGCAGACAGTAATGGCGACTGATGGTTGGGATCATGTATATACGACATATCCCTCTCTTGTGAATGAGTTCATTGCCAAGCTTATTGCTTCGACCCAGAAGTAACACTTACTCTGCATATATATGGTACCCATGTTCCTTAGACCTCAAGTGAGAGTATTCTGCATATATGGTATTTCTTGCTTTTGTCTCGTCATGTAAAATTTGCTTATATACTGAATTTGAAGAACCCAACATATGGGGAAGCTTTCTCTTCAATGGAATTGATGGTTTATAAATTACAGCGTAAGCATCAACATTTATCTGCATCGCAGTAGTGTGCAAGTTTCCCAGCTAGTCTTGTTATCCTCGTATATTTCTCTGAGCATGCGGTTATGTTTTCACTTTTACCTGTCATATAAAACCCTTTTCTAATGGTTGTAAAGAAGAACAAATGTAGATGTTTTTGGAAAGGCATTTTATGAACCTGGATTTAGGGGAAAAAACCTAGAAGTTATGACATAGGTCACCAAGATTTTCGGTTACCGTGACAGCGATAGTGTAAAATCTTGCCCCAGTACCTACGAACTTTCCCCTGGGTGCTTGCTGTTCTCCGTGGATACGAGTGGAGCGGTGGCGGCGGCTTCATGCGGCCGCCGGTACAAGCAGCAACTCTGTGCGTTGCCGGGTGAGGGAAGCGCGACTGCGACTTGACCAGGTTCGGCCCCTCAGCTCATCGATCCCAACCCTGAAACTTAGGAATGTGAATGGCGACTAAGTAGGTCGTCGATTTCTCGTGAGCTTGCAGGTCCGCCATGTCGTCGTTCGCCGGTGTATCGGTCCTTGACGGCGACAATCGGTGCACTTGCGAAACGTCCGGCATCCACGCCGGCGCAGGCGCAGACAGTGGGTACCACCTGCTCCTGATTAAGGGCTACTCGGGTAGCAAAAAGGAGTTGGTCACCGGCGAGAGCGTGGGCACCGAAACATTCATGGTAGGAGGCCATAATTGGTCCAACGGCGAGAACCAGAGTTGCGCCGACTTCATTTCGCTCAGCCTTTCCCGCCTCTACAACGAAGAGGTCAAGGAGGGCGTCGAGGCCAAGTTCGGCTTTAGTCTTGTCGACAAGGTCGAGAAGCAGACGCCAATGTACATTCGTCGAATTAGTCAAACTAATGACTTCTCCCGGCGTGCTCCTTGTTGGGGTTGGGACGAGTTTGTGAGAAGAGATGCCCTTGAATGATCGGCCAGTCTAAAGCATGATTGTTTCACCATCCGGTGCGATATTGTGGTTTGCAAGGCCAACACCCCAGATGCCATTGACACCAGTGCCAAGGTGCCCCTGCCTGACATACACCAGCATTTTAGTCACCTCCTTCAAAATAAGGTGGGTGTTGATGTGACGTTCGAGGTCGGCGGTTGAGTAAATTGCACGAAACCATCACTTTGAAGGCTAGGTTTGCAAAAAACACTACGTTACAATTCTATTGCAGAAAACACCACGTCTTGTGTAATCATTTTGCAAAAACCACTGATCGGTGGATTATGCTCGTTTGAGCGTGTTTATGACAGGTGAGTCCCACTTCTTGCTGACGTGGCATAACGGTTTGCGGAAGGCGGCGTTAAATGGGTTTTAAATCAAAAAAGCCTCCAACCTTCTTCCCGGTGCCCCCCAGGCCCTCCACTTCGTGATGGTGGCCAGAGACACCGTCCCCGCCGCAGAACTTCGCGCCGGTGGCCGGAAACACCGTCCCCGCTGCAGAACTGGGCGAACCAGCTGCTCCCGTCCCGGCCCGCCCTCGGCTGAGGAGCAGCCTTCCGCCATGCTGGAGCTTCCCATCCGCCCACCGCCGGCCGTGGGCGGTGTGGCATCTTGAGCGCCGGCCGGTGCCGCACCTTGCGCCATGCTGGAGCTCCCCAACCGCCCGCCGCCGCAAATCTTTTTCTCTTGCTCGATCCCCAATCCCCAATCAAGCCGACGCGGCCCTCAACTCCCTCACTGCCGGCGGCCCTACCCGGCGAGGCACTCCCACCGAACAAGGACAAGTAGAGGAAGCAACAAAGGGTAAAATAGCAGAGAATAAAATGTCAGAAGTTGTGGCACAAACACAAGAAGAGGTAGAACAAATACAAGAAGAGGTAGAACATGATATGCGGCTGCGATGGCTGCAAGACTTGTTTGTAGCGGCAGACAGGTATGATCTTCAACAGCTCAAGTTCATCTGTGAGAAGCGCTTGTCTGAGCACATGTGCGTGAGCTCGGTGGCATCCACTCTCCTTCTATCCAAGCAGCACCTCTGCGACGGATTGAAGGAGGCGTGCTTGATGTTTATCCAAGTCCTATCTTCCTTGCGTCTGCAGGCACTAATGGCAACTACTGGCTGGGGCCATGTAGCCACGACCTACCCCTTTGTTTTGTATGAGCTCATTGCCAAGCTCGCTTCAAACCAGCGGAAATAACATTCTGTATACGGTACACATGTTCCTTAATCAGACTTTAAGTGACACTCTTTTGCATATATGGTATCCTCTAGAGTGGTTGTAGTCCGTGTGTGTTGGTGCTTTTCATTGTCTCATGTAGTTTGCTTGTATGCTGTACCAGAAAAATCCAACATATGTGCAATTTGTCTCTTCACGGAATGGATGGCCTGTAAATTCAGGTTTGGGAGTAATCATATTAATCTGCATTGCAGCAATGTGCAAGTTTTCCCAACTATTCATTTTATCCTCATATATTCCTATGTACACTGTGTCAGATATTGTAGCTTTGTGCCTTCCATGTCATTGAATACCCATTTCTAGTGGTTATAAAGAAGAACAAATGTAGATGCTTAAGGAAAGGCATTTTAGAACCTGGATTTAGGGGAAATAATTTGGAAGACAGGACAGAGGTCACCAAGTATTCCGGTTGCTGTGACAGCCATAGCGTGAAATCTTGGTCCCATACCTAGGGACCTTTCTGCTGGGTGCTAGTTGTTCTCCTCGAACGGGACAGAAAGATGGTTTCAATTCTGGCTTGTTTGGAAGCACAAATGATGATTGATTGCTGTCAGTTAGCTATTAGACAACGAGTTGATGGCATAACCTGCATGCTTTGCAATGAGCCTGAAAGTGTTATTTGAATGAGTGATTTATAGGCATCACTGGTCTGAGTTAGCCATGTCTCTGAATTATGTATCATTTACACCATCTTGATGATTATTCTGTGAGCCATTCATTAGTCGTGACATGCAGTATTGCATTAACATGTTTACATGAGCATGGCACAAATCACTCACTGCTGCTGGAGAAGAAAAGAAAAGAGAAGAAAAAAGAGGATTATTATTAATCCCAGGGAAATGAAAACAGACGTTGTTGTCTATTACAGTCAGTTTGCAGGAAACCAGAGGTACAAACAAACTTACACAAGTGCCTGCCATCTTATCTGTGCTGCTAGCAACACAACACACCCATTTGATGCCCCTTTAGTATTTGAGTTGACATTTGATGCCTCTGTTCAAGGCTACAAAAACTGCCTCTCTTCCGCCTCTACCCATGCCAAGTAACATGGGCAGTATTTCAACAACAGGACAATTATTTCAGCTGACATTTATATTGGTACAATCATCTTAGTATATGTGTTGCTAGCAAGCATGAACATGGGCAGCTTATTCTGCCTCTGTTCTGCTCAAGGCCACAAAAACTTGCTCTGTTAATGTCAAGTAATTATCAACCAATAATCAAGCAAATCTGCAGCTTAAGAGCTTGTTTGTAGGAAGGGAGGCAAGACTGCATATAGCATCAGTCTAGGTAGGCATACAAGATAAGAAAGAAGTGATCGCAATGGATCTTCATCTTCTGCTCAGCTGGTTCAGAGATCATAGTACTCATCCTAGGAAATCACAAGCAAGCAAGCTAGGATGAAACGCTGCAGTGAAGAAATCATACGCGTCGGCAGATAACATGATGGATCGGTGAACTGAGCAGAAATCAACGCAGGAGGAAGAAACAAGATGACAGAAACATAAGACAAGGTTGAACCCAATTGGGAGATCCAGACACCTAATTAGCAAGTCCACAACTGGAAATACTAGATCATATCTACATGCCAAAGACGCCACGACTCGATCTTACTCGTATTATTCAACAACTGACACGATTGAGAAAGCTAATCGATCGGACGGACGGGGAGGCGACGGGCCGGGCGAGGCATCACCCACCCCTCCTTAGGACTTGCTCTTGCCGCCGGAGGCCCCGGCCCCGGTGCCCCTGTTGGCGACGAGGTCGAGGTCCTCGTCGGTGTAGCCGTCGGCGCCCTCCCAGGTGAACTTGCCGCCGCGGCCGCCCTTCTTGGCGTCGCCGCTCATCCCGGACCCCGACTTGCGGTCGCTGCGCTCCTGCGACGCCTTGCGGTCCCGGCTCTTCTTCCCGCCGTCCATCGCCGGCCCTTTTTCCTCCTTCTTAACCTGCTACAAGAAACAAGATCTAGCAACCAGCAACGAGAGAAAGGGATGGATGGATGCGCCTCTGTTTGGCTTTGATTTCCTTCCTTGGTGGGCTTATTATTTATGGGGAAGGAGGGTGGAATGGAAGCAAACCGGGGGCTGGGTGCACGACGTTTATTGGACAAAATCTGCTGGCTGCGGGGCCGGCACGGTCGAACGGACGTTAGGATAAGATCGGCGTGAGCCAGCCGGGGATAGTTGATGTGCTGTCCGGTAATATGGATCTTGTTTCTTGTTCTCATGACTTTTTTTATGCAAATAGTTACCAGTTTTGGGCTACGTAAGTTATCAACTCTGATGTATGTATATTATCATGCTTTTTATACGTGGGTTACCGTAGTACATTTTCAACTTGTTTTTCCGGGACAAAAGTTACTGCGATATTTGTGCGTGAGTTACCACATACGCGGTCCATATATACACCGCTTTTTCAAATAAGTTATCGAGGATATGTTTCAAAACAACTTCCTCCCCCCCCCCCCCTCCCCGGTTCAAAGTTACAACGGTGTTTTGTACGTGAGTTATCAAGTTTACAATGTGTATATTACCGGACCAAAGTTATCAGACCGATGCATATAAGTTATCAGATCTGCGATGTATGAGTTATCATGCTATTCACACAACAGTTACCGGGGGATACTTCATCAACACCCCCCTCCCCCCCAAAATAAATTTATCAATACCGAGGTACATAAGTTCTCAGGGTGTCTCAAACTATAACATACAAAAAAGACTGAAATCAAACTATAAGTATATGCTAAAAAGCGACACAATACTGTTAGGATTAAATTAATAGGTTAATTAAAGAGATAATCCTCCCATTGTAATCTGTACGTCGCGCCTCTCCCCTTGCACCTCTACGAACAGTCGCATCTCTTAAATGGTATCTATTCCCCTTTAATATATACCGAGAATCATTCAATGGAATCGACGGTTGAATCATTTGTTGTCTCTCGATTGTCTCAGATTACTTTTCAACACGTTATCAGCACGCTCCCGGCGGAGCGATTCCATCGGCCTCACTGCGCGATGCGGAAGACCAAGGCCGGCGACGTCCCGAAGAGTAGCCCCTCTGGCCAGCCCTCTGCAGCGATGCCGTCGGCCCCGTCGCTATCCCCGGCGAGGCCTCTCTCACGAGCGTCCCTCGCGTTCGCGGGAACCAGCAGCGGCCGCGCAGCTCTGCATCCGACCTGTTCATGGCAAGACAGACACCCGTCCACTACGAGAACAAGGTGTTTACTTTCCAATTTAAATATTGCACATCAATTGGAATCAGGAATTAGTACCTTTTGTCCTCGCCATTGCAGCGCACGCAGCAGCAGCAGCGGCATGGATGCATCGACATCGATGCGCCCTCGCTCGCCAGCCAACGGCCGCTTGCAGCATGGAGTACCGAGCTTTCGCCGTCTCGGGGAACGACATCGTCGTCCTTGACGACGACGAGCACGAGGCCGCGCCGCTGCCATCTCCGACCCCTGCGGTTGTTGAGATCGCAGCCGGTCACGCGCTCGCCTTTGTGCCGCAGGGATACCCGCGTATGCTGTCTTCCACGGGCCGCGGCTCCCCTGCAGATCTTCAGTCATCGCCACGTGCGGGGGTTCGCCGCCGCCTCTTGGCACTCGGCATCCCGCTGGCGAGCCTGCCGTCGAGCAGCCTCTCCGGCCGCGCTGGCACATGGAGCCCGGCGGTGCTCGGGCTCACAAATGGCGCCTCCAACGGCGTCGCGCCCGGCACCCACCTCCGCGGTGGCTCCTACCCCGAGGACGAGCGCGGCAGCAGCACCATCCTAGCCAAGAGCGATTTGGCCGAGAGAAAAAGCAACAGGAGTCGGCGTCCTCGACGACCGAAGCGCGCGATGCAGCCCTCACGCCGTCATCGCCGGCCGCAACAGGCCGTAGCCGTTCCTGGCCGCGTCCGCGCCGCTCCCCGGCCTCCGCGGCCGTGCGCCGCGCCCCGCGTGCCGCCCGCGCCAAGGCGTGGCCGGCTCCGCCCGCCCACGCCCGCTCCAGGCTGTGGCCGCGCCCCGCCCGTGGCGCCTGCCCCGCGCGCTCCACCAGCACGCCCATCCCGGCGTCCTTGGCGCAGCCAAGCCGGCGAGCCAAGCCGGTGGTGCACAAGCTAGTGTGGCTACGGCGCTCTTTACGGGAGAAATCCCAATCACGGGAATTGCTCCTGTGAAAGAGATAGAACCTTATCTCTTCGCAAGTTTTGCATTCTAGCCCTTGCGGCTTTACCTATTTTTGAATGGGCCAAAACCTGTATTAATTGTGATTTTGCGGTTAATTCTAGCAGTGATTTTATTCCTGTTTAGACCTTTAAATCTGGTACATATATTTTAGTACCATTTTCTGTTGAATACCAATGTATTCCAGATACTAAATTGATGTTATATATTTCCACGTTTGACACGTGTCGAGATTAATTACATATATTTGCAATTGAGATTTTTAATCTCTTGCAAACATAAATTCAGTACTTCTACAGTACTGTTTCTCCGTTGAGTACAATGTATTCCGGAATATTTATATGATGTATCTATTTTCATGTTAAACACATGTCGAGATTAATACGTCTATTTGCAATTGAGATTTTCGATTTCTTGCAAATACAGGTGCAAAATCTAAAGTGATTTCTTCAAATTGATGCTTGGGATCACAAGATAGTCATATGGATCTACTGCCTACGCAGATTATCGATGGCTACTGATAAAGCCTACATTTTGTCGTTTCGACATTATGATTACTTTACAAAGTGCTCTCCCACACATTTTTCTAAGTCATGACATAAGGCATTACAAGTGAGTATTTACTGATTTCATCAGATTATACTCCCTAGTGCTGCGAGATCTACTTCATTTTGAAGATTATCTTCAAGGTGCCATGCTTAGCAATTTGAGATTCACATTAATGGTTTCAAGATAACTTCTTGAAATATCCATTAATTTTGCAACATTACCATGATGGTCTTTAATTTACTAATCATAAATTAATTATCTCTGGTAACCGATGGCTAGAGAATTTGAGGCATTCGCCCTCAATCGCCACCGCTACCCTGCCTGGGCATGGACATCATGATCACTATTATGCCTCATGGAATAGTGTGTGCAATCCAAGACCACATGATTAACCTCTGGTCAGGATCACACCGCTAACAGAAAAATGTTGTCTTATACATTATAAGGCACTAGATTCAGATCTCAGCATCTGTTTATTCTGTATCAGCAATCCTTGGGATACAATGAACTCAAGGGCAAAGGTTTGAAGCTCACTTCAACCTTCAACCCGGCATCACTAGTGATGACGGGATCCTATGGGCATGGAGAACGTGTGGTTGAATATGCCTCAATCGACATGTTTGGAGACTATGCATAGTCTCCTAGTCTCCTGAGTGGTCAATATAATTTATGTCCATTCATGATGTTATAACAATAACATAAATATTGTTGTCATCATATATTGTATATCACAATATATTGTATCAGCACTTTGGTACAAATACATTTGTATGTATTCTATTTATCTTAGTGATTTTCATATTGAGAATCTTCATGTCTATATATAGAATTCTACGGGGGTCAATCTGATGAAAGATGATTTGTGCCTTGTGGACATATGCACCACGAACTCTATACTCAGGGAAGTAAAATGTTTCCACTCTCGTTGAGAGAAAGGAGATATTTTAAAATCGCTAGACGCGATGCGGTATTGGCTCACCTCGAGTCATATTTACTATCCCTGTGGGTACTCGAGTCATGTCAGGATGCTTTATTGCTTCCAGGTTTAACTCGTACCCTACTAAGCTATAGAGATATCCGTCAAAATAGTTTCCATAGCGAAACTTATGCTGACAAGAAAGAGGAATACATTCTCTTTACCACATGCAACAGATATGGCAAGCACATTCTCTATGTATCATCTGGATTGGACTACACATACTACAAAACCCGTAGCACATGTTGCGCCCAAGATAGTTTTCCAAAATGTCTTGTACATGACAAACTTGGCATACTCGCCTTGGTCATCGAGACACTGGGTTGAAACCGGAACTATCAGCAATTCCAATAGTTTATGATTATTATGATGATACTATAAAGGTGTCACCCAATCCTAAAATCCTGTAAAAGTAGGCCTGAAAGAGTGGAGGTACCAACAAAAACCACTTCACTCCCCGTTCGATGCAACAGGGGGAGATGTATGGCAAAAGTACATCAGGATTCAGCTTCTCGCAAGCAAGGATATCAAGGCCTCTGAATCAGTAAATGCAAGTCAACTTCACGTTGACAGACACCTAATGGGTAGTATACCCAGTGGATAAAAAACCTCCACCAACCCAGGTCATGGTGCACACAACAATGACCGGGACATCGGAATACCCGACTCAATCGCATTGGGAAATCGCGAGCAGTCACCATGGGTAACGATATTTCATCAACTCTATATTGATATATAGATTCTGGAGAAACATATAACTGGAAGTCTACAATTGTCGACATACATTTCTCAACTAGATTGCAAAAACCTTTCAAATGATTCAGATCCAAAGACCATGGCCATGGCAAAGTGTGAACAACACTCGGACTGAACTCAAGCAAAGGGTATAATCTAGGTAGAAATGATCTTGCTCAATATCAGGAAGGTATTCATAAGCAATACCTACACCAGTTTTCTTTTGGAAACAGAATTGAGAACAACGAGGTGGTGAAACATAGAGCAACTATTGTAGCACAAGGGTTCACGCAGATACCGAACTATTCTCCAGAGGTGGAATCTCTTTCCGATAACTTATATCATTGGCAGTACAAAATCATCTATCTCTGCAGTTGATAGATGTAGTGATCACATATCCATGTGGACCACTAGATTCAGACACAAATGATTGATTCCCGATGGAATCTCACTTCTGAATCGAAATGCAAAACGCAACATACATTATGTAAAATCAGTAAGTCATCATAAGACTTATTGTTGTCGGTACATATGGTACAACCGACGTAGTGAGTTCCTTATACACAAGGATTACTCCTACAATGATGATTATCCATGTTTGTGTGTTTGTAATGACGACACATGTAATCATCTAAATGACGGAGTTTAAAATGAAGGATTTGGGTAAACCAAAATACCGCTCGTTACTACAACTTGAGCACCTTCATTCATACATTATGGTATACTATGTTGTCTATATCCAAAATATATTGGAGAAATTCATTGTGGACAAATCTTATCCATCCATAACTCTCATGGTAGTTCATTCTCTAGACGTAGAGAAAGATCTATTTAGACCAAGAGATGATGGAAATGAGATATTGGGACTCAACGTTCCATAATGCCATTGGATCCACCAAACATAGTTAGTTGGTACTCAAGAATATCTTTCAATATCTCCAATGCATCAAACATCTTGTCCTGGTTTTTCAGTTTCACAGAAATGTGAACACCGATATCGTTGGATACATCGATCAGATGCCTACTATGTCAGATCGTAGACAAGCTTAGTGTTCCTCCTAGGTGTAGTAGCCCTCTCATGAGAAGTCTTCGAAACAGACCTCATGGCTACATCCACCAACCATTATCTCAACGATAATGTTTCTTGTGTTGCCCGGATGCAAACAGGTTACATAATAAGCAATATCACTATATTGCATATCTTGCAAGTCAAATCATGCGACTGATTTGTTCATCGGGTTTCTACCAACTTCTATGTTCCAGAAATGTGTTCATGGAATTGGTAGGTGACGGCTTCGAATTTTGTAAGAATCAGGGGGAGTATCTTCCTGAATTGTTCCTGTTCAATGCATCATATTATACTCTTTTTCCCTTCATGAGTTTACTTTACAGGTTCTCATAAAGGTTTTTAATGAGGTAATATCAACATGAGATCATATGTCATACTTTCAGTTTTCCCCACCGGGGTTTTTAGGAAAGTATACACGACATATTTATTGTCCTCTGAACTCTATGGGTTTTCTCATATTGAGTTAAAAGAGACAATAACCATTATATGTTGCACCATTTTCTCCTTATTTTTCCCACTGGGTTTGAAGGAGTTTTAGCAACATATCATACTACAATACTTCTCACATTTTTCCCACAGGGTTTTTGGAGAAGAGTTAATTCAAGGATGATTCCAGAGATGATCGGTTGCAAGGACAAGGAAGGATTAGGGGGAGTGTTAGGATTAAATTAATAGGTTAATTAAAGAGATAATCCTCCCATTGTAATCTGTACGTCGGTTGCATTGGCAACCGTCGCGCCTCTCCCCTTGCACCTCTACGAACAGTCGCATCTCTTAAATGGTATCTGTTCCCCTTGTATATATACCGAGAATCATTCAATGGAATCGACGGTTGAATCATTTGTTGTCTCTCGATTGTCTCAGATTACTTTTCAACAAATACAAACAAGTAGTTGCCTTGCTAGTTGGTTAGCGTGGTTAGTTTAGTGGTTTTAGTTGTCGACTCTCATCTTCTGCACTATTTTTTGCCTCGGAAATTATATGCATTAAATAGGCCGAGATAATTAGGATCACGGTTAAAGTGGCCCGAGATTGCAGAATCCAATCGTCATTAATTGCGGGATCATGGAGAAAACGGAAGGAAATCAACGAATAATCATGTTCGCTCGAGTTAAAACCGTGCGATCAATATGCATCGTCCGATCTAAAATGAACGAGATCCGGATCGTTCGGATCTGTTGCAAAAATCCTGCTGACTGGAAAATAGCTTTTCCGATTTTTTAAATCTTTAACTAAATAAAGCTAAAAACTTGGTGCGCCTTGGTGCGGAATCCAGCAACTTCGTAGATTGCAGAGCAATAGTGCGGCCTGCCAGGACTGGGCAGGTGCGTGCTCTTGCGAAATTAAACGTGCTCTTTTCCTCTTATCGATTTTATTTTCCCTCTCCTATCTTTAGTTTTCTTTAATTAAAAAAATTGTTATTAATTGTCCATTTTTATTGACTTGCTATTTTCTCTAGTAAGCCCATAAGTTCTTATGATTAGAAAATAAAATCCTAAAATTTATTTAGATTGATAAATCATGAATGGGATTTGATAAATTATTTATTTACACAATTGCAGTAATATAGGCATGAAAATTACAAGCTAACTTATTTGAATTTTTATATTCCACTGCGACGCAGAAGCAATTATCTAACAGATGAGTTTTCGTCCGAAACCCTGATACTTCGAAAGAGATTGTCCATTTTGTACACGAAGTGCATCCAGTTTTTGCCGTAACCCTCTCAACATTTTAGCACATGCTATGTGGGTGAAATGATGATATCATGCCAATTTTCAACCTCTTCAGAGTTCAATTGAAGTGCTTTTCAATTTCAGGGTCATTTAGCTCAAAAAAAAATCAGTAAATGCATTTAAAATAACAGATGAAGTCAGAAAGGGTTGAAAATTGATGATGTGGTTTTGAATGATTCATTTTGAATACACAAAAGAATGAACTAGAAAACTTTAATAGCAAAAAGAATTATCATAAAGATTTTTTTTGTTAGAAACTAAAATAACAAAAACTGTTTTTGAATATAATGATAAAACACAGTAATATTAAATAGCAGGAATAAGAATCACTCCAAAATCTATTTTTATAGTAAAGTTAATCACAAACTAGTGATTCACACAAATTTCAAAGAATTCAAATTTAAACTATTCAAATTGGAAAACTAATGGCACTAACAGCAAGTTTATAATTTTTATTACCTAAAAGCAAAAAAGAATCACTGAAAAACAGTTTGTATTTTGTTGTAAGTAGAAACAAAATAAAATAAATAAAGCAAAAAAGAAAAAAAACTTGAAAAAAATAGAAAAAAATGCCACCTACTGGGCCACCACGGCCTGAATACGACTAGAAACCCAACCACAGGCCAGGATTCAGGCCCGCAGAAGGCCCAGTAGGCCCACAGGCAGTGGAGTGTCACGTTAGGCCCGTAAGCCTGCATCTGAGAGGAGCTCGAGAGGGCAGCGACAGTGGGGTTTATAAACCACTCCGCGCCCCTCTCAACTAGCGAGGTGGGACTAAACTTTTGGCCGCGGGCAGCACAAGGCCTTTGGTCCCGGTTGGTGGCACCAACCGGGACCAAAGGCCTCTGTTTCCCGCCCTTTGGGCTGCAGAAAAGAGACCTTTGGTCCCGGTTGGTGGTACGAACCGGGACTAAAGGTGGCATTGGTCTCGGTTGGTTCCACGAACCGGGACCAATGCTTAGTGTATATAAGCAGCACTTGTGAAAATTTCCATTCAGTTCTTCGATCCTACACTCTCTCCCCCGCCGTCCTCGTCCCCGTCGCCGCATGCCGCCCCGAGCCCGCCGTCCTCGTCCCCATTGCCGCGTGCCACCCCGAGCCCGCCGTCCTCGTCGCCGGCCTCCAGCCATCGCCGCCCCCCAGTGAGCACCCCCCTTTCCCATGGTCCCCTGCTCCCCGTCGCCGTATGCTCCCCCCTAGCCTCGGCCTTGCTCTGCCACTGCTCCATGGTCGCCGCCGGCCCCATGCATTGAAGAGCAGCAGCAACGCCGTGAAGAGAGAAAGGAGTGACAGTGAAGAGCAGCACAGCCCCCCCCCCCCCCCTTCTGAATTTTTCTGAAATTTATTGATGAAATGCATAGAAGGTGTTTGATGAAATGCTAGATGGCTTTGGGCATTTTTGAAATTTCTGAATTTTTTTGTGGTGAGGTACTGATGCAAGACAAAGGTGATGGCAAAATTTCAGAATTTTTGGAGTGGTTTAGAATAGGTTTTCAGCAAGGAATTTGAATCTGGTTCAAATTTCATTTGAACGAAATTTGAAAATTTTGAACTATGGATCAGAAGGTTTTTGGTGAAATGGAGTGTGGGTACTGTCATGAAGTTGGTGTAATTTTTTCAAAAAAATTTAGTAAGGAAAAAATAGGGTTGTAGTTCAATGCCAAGATTGGACCAAAATTAAAAAATGGAAGTTGTGCTCAAAAGTTTCAAATGACCAAAGAGGGTTTTTGCATAAAAATGATCTATAGGCATCAGAGGACTTCTCAAAAAATTTGTGGCATTTGAAAAGAATTATTTGAAATAGTTCTAGTGCAACAGGGTCATTCTAGAGTTTGAAAATACTAATAAAAGAATTTTTTGAGGCCAAATCATTATAAAAATAATTACTACTGATGTGTTTGTTCATAGCATTTTTTTCAATGTATGTATGTATGTATGTATGTATGTATGTATGTATGTATGTATGGATATAGAAAATGTTCATATATGATGTTTTTTTTGTTCATAGCAATTTTTTTCCATGTATGTATGTATTTTTTTTAGATGTGCTATGTTTTTTCAGATGAGATGAAATGAGATGAGATGTCCATTTGTTGTATAAACATAACCCCAATAACTTCAATTCCCCTCGGGCTTATATTTTTGTGAGCATAGAAATTTTTGTAACTTGTATGTGTTTGATCACCGCGGACTTATATACTCTATTGGACTATGGAGTGCATATTTAGTCGAGTCCAACATCAATATTTGTGAATGATTTCATATTGTTGGGCACCGCGGATAGTTGTGAGAGGAGTTTTTGTAGGGTAACGCAGCAGAAAACAAAAATTTTCCGACCTACGCACCAGCCCAGGACCACTATGGAGACTGCATACAAGGTTTGATCATTTTCGTTACCGACTCGAAGCGCAGCGGAAGTAGAGTCGATGACGATCGGCGGTGCAGATCCCCGCAGCTAGGATTTACAACCTCCCAACCGCGAGGATGTATACCCTCGTCTTCCCTTCGGACAGCCCTCCGGGAGGCTGTCGAACAGTCCCCCAGACGATGTCGCGGACAGCCCTTCGGGAGGACCTTCGAAACTCGAACGGTCACTCGGACAGCCCTTCGGGAGGACTCACAGAACTCGGACCGTCACTTGGACAGCCCTTCGGGAGGCACTCTCGAACAGCCCCTCGGGCACTAAGATCGAAACTACGACCTCTCTACAGAGTTGCACACATACGGTGTCATCTATCCGGCAGGGCTTCGCCGTCCAGAACTAGTTCCCACCGGAACCCAGACAGCCTTTCGGCTCTACGAAACTATTTCGCTGGGAGGGAGAGAGAATGCCAGATCATGCATGGCTTGTGTGAGAGCTAAGGATGGGGAAATGGCTGCCAAGATCACTCCTATATATAGGCTAGCCAAGGGGGAAAATTGTCACACAAAAACCCCAAAGTGCCCTTGGAATATCCCTTTCCAAAAGGGAATATGCCATATGGGAGTGCCATGTGGAGCACCATGGTGCTCCACCTCCTTGGCCGGCCACCCTTGGGGGGGGACCCCCCCCATGAGGTGCCATGCCCTCCTTCCCCTTCTAGAAGGCCCTTTTGGAATTTCCAAAAAGGTGCTTTCCATAAAATTCCCAAAAAGCACTTTCACTATTCACGACGACATTTTTCAGCGTCCGTTCGAACTGAAAATATTTATGTGGGCTTAGAACATTTCCAGTACCCACTAAAATAATTTTCAATGCATTCTGGAACAATTCCAGTTTAGTGATTTCATCTGCGAAAAGCATCTGAAGCGGTTCCGGCAGCCCCGGAACATTTCCGGTTTTTCTTCCAGAAAATTCCCAGAAGTTTCCAGAATGATTCTGGCATCCTCCAAGAATTATCAGGCATGTGCCGAAACCATTTTGACTTAATGGTATCCCCTGAAACAACTTTTCAGTTTCACCGGAACTCATCCGGTGACCTCTCTCTGCGGAACTTTTCCGCTGTCCGAAACTTTTCGGTGTCCGAAACTTTTTCGGTGATTTTCTCTCAGACTCCCTGTCTAGTATTCAGCAGATAGATGACCCTTAAGCGTGTGACCCTATAGGTTCGGTGAAGTATAGACATGACCTGGAACCCCTTCCGATCAATGATCAACATCGGAGCCGTGGACACCCATATTGACCCCTATACCCACACGAATGAATATTCGAGTGAACCTCCAGTTGCCGTGTGCTATTCCTGTTGCTTCACGATATGTTACAAATACCCAAGGTTAGACATGTTTGTAGGAGATATGCCCTAGAGGCAATAATAAATGTTATTGATTATCTCCCTGTTCATAATTAGGTTTATGTTCCATGCTATAACTGCTATGGTTCTCGAGTCTGCAAATAAAACGAGGCTCGGAGGAAGACTCATATGCACGTGTGGAATAATAAACGATAAAATGTATTCCTAGTCAAGCCTCTATGACTGGCTCAAGTATTGCATGATGATCCTGTTTTCCTGATCATGGGCATGACTATGCCAGCAATTTTGAGGGCACAATGTTAGCAGAACATTTGTGTTGAATCGACCCGATTGATGTTATGCTATGAGATTCTTTCGTCACAAGTTAATGGTTAATAACACAGAGATGGTTAATGTTTGCATGATTCCTTAGACCATGAGAGTATCGAGTTTCTTCATGCTTGCTTCATGAACTTTTGGGTTTGTTAAACGTCATCCGTAAATGGGTGGCTATTACGGCGGCTTACGGGTTCATGGAAAAGTGTGTCAAGTAACTTGATAGCTCAAGATTGGGATTTGCTCCTCCGGCGATGGAGAGATATCTCTGGGCCCTCTCGGTGTTACGGTATCCATCATCGTCTGGCCAGACACTTTGTGATTTGATCACGGGGATGCCGGAACATGGTAACGAGAAAAGAGAACAATACCGGTAACGAGGTAACTAGCATAGTGGACAAGTGTTGATCCACGGGAATGCCAACATGTCTCACCTCGGGTATTTGTAACATATCACGAAGCAACAGGAATAGCACACGGCAACTGGAGGTTCACTCGAATATTCATTCGTGTGGGTATAGGGGTCAATATGGGTGTCCACGGCTCCGATGTTGATCATTGATCGGAAGGGGTTTCGTGTCATGTCTATACTTCACCGAACCTATAGGGTCACACGCTTAAGGGCCATCTATCTGCTGAATACTAGACAGGGAGTCTGAGAGAAAATCACCGAAAAAGTTTCGGACACCGAAAAGTTTCGGACAGCGGAAAAGTTCCGCAGAGAGAGGTCACCGGATGAGTTCCGGTGATACTGAAAAGTTGTTTCAGAGGATACCATAAAGTCAAATTGGTTTCGGGACATGCCTGATAATTCTTGGAGGGTGCCAGAATCATTCTGGAAACTTTCTGGAATTTTCGGAGATGAAAACCGGAAATGTTCCGGAGCTGCCGAAACCGCTTCAGATGCTTTTCGCAGATGAAATCACTAAACTGGAATTGTTCCAGAACGCGTTGAAAATAATTTTAGTGGGTACTGGAAATGTTCTAAGCCCACATAAATATTTTCAGTTCGAACGGACGCTGAAAAATGTCGTCGTGAATAGTGAAAGTGCTTTTTGGGATTTTTTATGGAAAGCACCTTTTGGGAAATTTCCCAAAAGGCTTCTAGAAGCCTTGGGCACTAAGGAAGCCCCCTTGGGGGGCCCCCCCAAGGGGTGGCCGGCCATGGAGGGTGGAGCACCATGGAGCTCCACATGGCACTCCTTTTTGCTTTATTCTTTATGTAAATGACATAAAGTGGGGGTACTTTTGGTATTTGTGAATGCCAACTTTACCCCTTGGCTTTCCTATAAATAGAGGAGAGTGGGCTGCCCACAAACTTCATCCCTTCTCACATACATGCCATTGCAATGATCTGGCTTCTCTCTCCCTCCCACGAAAAGAGTTTCGTAGAGCCGAAAGGCTGTCTGGGTTCCGGTGGGAACTAGTTCTGGACGGCGAAGCCCTGCCGGATAGATGACACCGTATATGTGCAACTCTGTAGAGAGGTCGTAGTTTCGATCTTAGTGCCCGAGGGGCTGTTCGAGAGTGCCTCCCGAAGGGCTGTCCAAGTGACGGTCCGAGTTCTGTGAGTCCTCCCGAAGGGCTGTCCGAGTGACCGTTCAAGTTTCGAAGGTCCTCCCGAAGGGCTGTCCGCGACATCGTCTGGGGGACTGTTCAACAGCCTCCCGGAGGGCTGTCCGAAGGGAAGACGAGGGTATACATCCTCGCGGTTGGGAGGTTGTAAATCCTAGCTGCGGGGATCTGCACCGCCGATCGTCATCGACTCTACTTCCGCTGCGCTTCGAGTCGGTAACGAAAATGATCAACATCGGAGCCGTGGACACCCATATTGACCCCTATACCCACATGAATGAATATTCGAGTGAACCTCCAGTTGCCGTGTGCTATTCCTGTTGCTTCGTGATATGTTACAAATACCCGAGGTGAGACATGTTGGCATTCCCGTGGATCAACACTTGTCCACTATGCTAGTTACCTCGTTACCGGTATTGTTCTCTTTTCTCGTTACCATGTTCCGGCATCCCCGTGATCAAATCACAAAGTGTCTGGCCAGACGATGATGGATACCGTAACACCAAGAGGGCCCAGAGATATCTCTCCATCGCCGGAGGAGCAAATCCCAATCTTGAGCTATCAAGTTACTTGACACACTTTTCCATGAACCCGTAAGCCGCCGTAATAGCCACCCATTTACGGATGACGTTTAACAAACCCCAAAGTTCATGAAGCAAGCATGAAGAAACTCGATACTCTCATGGTCTAAGGAATCATGCAAACATTAACCATCTCTGTGTTATTAACCATTAACTTGTGACGAAAGAACCTCATAGCATAACATCAATCGGGTCGATTCAACACAAATGTTCTGTTAACATTGTGCCCTCAAAATTGCTGGCATAGTCATGCCCATGATCAGGAAAACAGGATCATCATGCAATACTTGAGCCAGTCATAGAGGCTTGACTAGGAATACATTTTATCATTTATTATTCCACATGTGCATATGAGTCTTCCTCCGAGCCTCGTTTTATTTGCAGACTCGAGAACCATAGCAGTTATAGCATGGAACATAAACCTAATTACGAACAGGGAGATAATCAATAACATTCATTATTGCCTCTAGGGCATATCTCCTACAGTTTTTCCTTTGATTTTGAGGCATGTGATCTAGATAATGGCCAATGCCTCATATCGCGAACATAGTTATATTGGACAATTGATCTTCATATAAATGAAGCATAAAAGTTTAGCAAACAGTTTGGCAATCACTTAGAAATTTTCATGTTGTAGGAGTACATGTAAAAAAATTCAGAGTTATTCATTCACTTTGACATGAGGGGGGACGTCGATCAACCCCCTCTCGCCCGAACAAGTCTATGTATTATTTTATATCGCGGTGGACATATATCAAAGTTTGATCATATGTCAAAGTTTGAATTTTGACAATGCAACATTTGATCATATATCAAAGTTTAATCATATGTCAAAGTTTGAATTTTAACATATGCAACATTTGATCATATGTCAAAGTTTGATCATATGTCAAAGTTTGAATTTTGACATATATAGATTTATCAAGAATGCCCCAATTATGGATGTGCACAAGTTGATCCAATTTTTTTCTGATCTCATCTATATATATATTCTTCTATATGTCACGTTGTCTGTCAAAGTATTGAAGAAATCCATGGCTTCATCATTAGTCGGAAGTAACAGGCATATGATGCTACGAAGCTCTTCAAAGTTGTTTTGGAACGGAGTTCCTGATAGAATAATTCGCCTTTTGGTACAAATTTCAGCAAAGGCCTTCCAAATAGCGATATTCGGAAGGCTCTTGCTGAACTTTGTACCAAAAAGCGAATTATTCTATCGGGAACTCCGTTCCAAAACAACTTTGAAGAGCTTCGTACCATTATACGCCTGTCATTTCCGGCTAATGATGAAGTCATGGTTTTCTTGAATTCTTTGACACTAGACAACGTGACATATAGAAGGGTAGATGAGATCAGGAAAAATATGGACCATTTTCTGCACATCCAGAATGGCGTCATTTTGTTAAATCCCTTGTCGGTCCGGACGTCGGACATTCATGAGAGAGGCGGTCCGACCCAAACCCTAGAAGCATTGTCGAGGCCACCCCAAACCCTAGAAGCGTTGCCTAGGCCACCCCAAACCCTAGAAGCATTTTCGAGGCCACCCCAAACCGTAGAAGCGTCGAGCTAGCTAGGTCTACGTTTGCACTAATATATCCATCTGTCATGTTTGTATATTAATTGCCATGTTGTAATATTTGCAGAAACTATGGAGCACCGAGACATCGAAGCAGAACAGTTGTTGGGGGACATAATCCTCGGTGGAGGTGATGTCTTGTCGTTTCTCAATGACACCGATGGTCTGGAAGGAGAGGGTGAAGCAGGCTCTGGTGATCGAACAATGGAGGTGGAAGGACATGATTATGATGGCTCCGGTGACGGAATGCCGGTGGAAGAAGGAGACCGTGATGACTGCTCCGGTGAGCGAACGGAGGAAGGAGATGTTGCAAAGTCCGGCGAGGTATATATACTAATTAAGCCTGTGCTGACTAGCTAATTCATGCATTAATTGTTTTGGTATGTACACATATTAACTCTCTTCTTTCTTCTTTTCTAGCCCTCCGGATCGAGCCAAACTTCGGTAACAAGACGAGGCCCGAAGAAAAGGTTGCGCCAGGATGAAAGGTTCACGATCACAGCAATCAAGGGCGATGACCAACCGATTGAACCCAGCCGGACCAAGGAAGCATTTTCTGCGAGTGCGGGGTTCTTGTTAGGGACATGATCCCGATCAGCATCCACCAATGGAATAAGCCTAAGAGCGAAGACCCTCATGTGTCTTTTGTCAACGATAGACAGAAAGATGATCTTTGGACCGCGCTGAAGGCAAATTTCACCCTACCGTCAGAGGAGGATCCGGATAAGCCAGTTATAGAGCCATTGGTCAAGGCTCATGCTCTTAAGAAGATGGCAGATCTATTCAGGAGGTGGAAGAATGAGTTGAAATCAACATTTGTCGACAAAGGGAAGACTCCAGAATTCACCGGCCGATTTGAGAAGATAAGAGATCACTGTCCCGCATTTGTTGCCCACAAGACATCGGAGAAGAGTAAGAAGATGTCAGCGACAAACAAGAAAAATGCTGCAAAGAAGGAGTATCACCATTGCACGGGGTCAGGTGGCTACCTCAAAGCCCGGCCGTTGTGGGACAAGGCTGAGAAGGACCTGCTTGATAAAGGGGTCGAACCAGAGACATTGAACTGGCCAGACCGTTCAAGGACTTGGTTCTTCGGGGTTGGGGGAACCTTGGACCCTGAAATAGGGAAGTGTCGTTGGATGAAGGAGCAACTTGAAATACCCGTCAAGAAGCTTCAGAAGTATATCGCCGCAGCACAGCAAGGGACGTTCGTTCCCGACAGAGAGAACGACGAGCTCACACAGGCCCTCGGGAATCCTGAGCACCCAGGACGAACACGAGGTACGGCAGGCTCTGTTGCGTGGAAGGAAGGGTTTCCCAGCGCAGGCGGTTACAAAACCCGGGAGAGGAGGAGGAAAGTGGAGCAGACCGAACTGCAGAAGCTGAATGCAAGGGTACGAGCGCTAGAGGAACAAGCACTAGTTCAGAGGCAGCGACCTGCCGAAGCTACCCCGCCATCTCAGCGGAGAAGCAGCGTGGCTTCCACCGAGCTCCTTCAGCAGCCTCACTTCACGGCTCCCAGCTACCCCGTGGATGCTATCACTGAGGCTAAGGATTGCCACCTTATGGCACAATGGCAGCACCTCAAAGTCAACGCGGCTGTCGGCTCTATTGCACCTCCTCAACCCGGCGCAACTTTTCACTGCCTTCCGATTCCAGAAGGCTATGCTGTTGTGATGGTCGATGAAATAACGGAGGGATTTGAGGAGCTCGAGCTTGACCACCCTACCGGTGAAGGGGCGACTCAGCTGGGTCTTGCTCTGAAGACTCCATGTCTATGGCGGAAGGAGCTCATCAACCTTCCGAACTGGACGCCTCCGCCTCCTCCTCCGGCGAGTCAGGGCACTCCGCCTCCTCCTCCACCTCCTCCTCTGGCGAGTGATCAGGGCACTCCGCCTCCTTCTCCGGCTGCTCCGGCGCGTGGTGGCACTCCGCCTCCTTCTCCAGCTGCTCCGGCGCGTGGCGGCACCCCGCCTCCTTCTCCGCCTGCACCGGCTCGTCCGAGCAGCCCGCCTCCTTCTCTGCCTCGTCAACAACAGCGGAAGACAGCCGCCGCCGCTCCGGCTGCTCCGGCGCGTCGTAGCACTCCGCCTCGTAAGCAACGAAGTAAGACAACTGCAGCCGCTCCGACTGCTCCGGCGTCTAGCAGTACAACCAGAGGCGGGAGGCAATACATATTCGGTCCATCTCTCAAGCCTCTAGAGAAGTTACCATACGAGATGACCGAGAAGGAAAACGCGTAGATCTGTCAAGCCCAAGTGAAGGACTTTTTTGCAAAGAAAAATCCACCTCGGGAGGAGAAGATGGATCCGGTGAAATTGAAGCGCACTTTGAAGAACCTGAAGCGGCCACAACCGCCTTCGCTGGATGACAACCATGTCCGCGCTCTGAAAAAGGCAGTGGAAGGAGCGCGCCGGTCGGGAACTACTTCAAGTGACAAAAGGTTACAAGAATGAAGAAGTGGGAACAAAATTCCCCAGCTCGGCGAACAGGCAAACCAATCGTGCCCCCCGCTCCAGGTGTCTAGCGATATCGTCGCAAATCTGCCGGGGATGCTGCCCAGTACCAATCCTGGTGATTACCTGCCCAACGATGCACATTTTGATACAATGGAGGTGGACGAACACAAATACCAGTACGGGAAGCCTCTCGTCAGACCTGGTGATCCTCCTCTAAGAACGATGATGCGAAGATTCCATAAGTGGTACATGGACACCTGCAAGTCTAGGAAGGATATTTTGATGCTGAGAGTTAAAGAGGAGCACGACCTCGTTGGAATTGATCTGTTGTCTGTTCCATTTGAGGAGTTCTTTCAGTTTTTCAATCAAAAGGACCTCGATAAAATAATCATCACTTGCTACTGTCTGTAAGTACTATACTTCTGTAATTAAGTCTCTATATATAGCTTAGCTCTTTCATTGCATGTATATATAATTATCCTCACTATATTATGCAGATTGAAGATCGTCGAATGCAGAAATGCACAAATCTATGATATTGGGTTCATTAACACAAATCTCATAGATGAATGGACGGTTACATATAATGCGAAAGAAACCGAGGCCAACTTGCTACAATCGTTGCTTAAAAATCAAAACAAAGATAAAATACTCTTTCCTTACAACTTCAAGTGAGTGTTACTGTCTTCTGCATATTCGGTTTCCCTTATTACTCGAGGTTATAGTAATGTAATTGATGAGTTATGCATGCATGCGCAGCTTCCACTTTATTCTCCTAGAGATTAAGCTTGAGCAGGGACTAGTAACCATCTTAGACTCAAGACGAAAAGATCCCAAGGAGTATGCGGCCATGACTGAAATGCTCCAGAAGTAAGTTCAATCGATCATTATCGCACCATATCGACAACTTTGGTCATTTCCTGATATCAAGTAATTATTTTCTTTGTCTCGCAGGGTTTGGAAAGTGTTCACCACAGAAGCTCCGGGACTGCCGGGGGAGCTGCGATTTACACACCCGAAAGTAAGTACTACTAGCTAGTTCCGCGCATCTCCCATTGATTCTAGCTAGTTTCATCAATACCATTTGTAATGCTTGATTATCAGTTTGATTAACCTTTATTTCTCGTAAAGTGGTTGTGGCAGGAAGGCGGCAATAATTTTTGTGGATACTACGTTTGCGAGTACATCTACAACGCGACAACCTTTAAGCGGGGCTACTCTGAAAAACAATATGAAGTGCGTAAGCAATAATATTCACAATTTTATTTTATTACCATCATTTGTGTTGAGTTTCATTCATATATATGTATTGACCCCCTTCTTCAAATTAGATTTGGCAGATGCGGGATGAACTCCTACCACAAGATCGCATAAAAGCAATTCAAGAGGAATTGGCGGGATTCTTTCTTGACCACGTCATCAATCCAGCCGAAGAATACCATGTGGAACTTGACATCAAATGTTAGGGATTGTAAGAGATCTTATATTGTATATATGTAGCTAGTAGCGTCGGATAGATATACGAAAACTTGTTGTTCGACCAATCTCTCGGAGAAGGAGGAGGTCGATCACTTCTCTCTGTATATGTTCATGACGATCTTGTGTACTTAATGGTTTCCTTCATTTGCTTACTAGCTAGCGTGTCGAGTCCTCTCTATACGTTAGTTACATAGCGTCGACCAAGCACGGAGATAAGAGAGGACACTTCTCTCTAGCTATTAGCTAGCTAACACAATATGAAACCCCTAAATTAACCCTACAAAACCCCCAAACCCACCCCCCCCCCTTTCAAAAAAAAAAAAACAAACCCGAAAACCAAAACCCCAGCTCCTGAGCTGCTGACACATGGATGATCTTTGGTCCCGGTTAGTGTTACCAACCGGGACTAAAGGCCCTCCTCTCTGGGCTCGCCGCAGCGGCCACATGGAGCCCCATCTCTCCCGGTTCGTATAAGAACCGGGACTAAAGGTGTTGGGCTTTAGTCCCGACCCTTTAGTCCCGGTTCCCGAACCGGGACAAATGGGCCTTATGAACCGGGACAAATGGGCCTTTTTCTACTAGTGTTTGCAGCAACTGGATTTATCCTAAAGGGGCCCGTATTCCCAATGGCCTCATCACCGTCTTGCTGAAGTTACACTGGCCGGGGCTGTACTGTCCGGATCCAGTCAGGCACCCGGACCATCGGGTTTTGGCCACGAGCTGGGACCACTGGGAAGCGGCCCTCCACGCGGACCATGAGACCCATGCCAAGGCCGTGATCACTACTTTCTGGGTGAGTTCTCTTCAGAAGCACAAGTCCATTCTTGTTTCATGAATGATTTAACTCATGGCTTCTTCCATTCTTGTTACATGCATGATTGTATAAATTCTATCGAGTTCTTCCGGAGCACCAGGCCAGAGCTGACCAGATCGTGCTGCGCCAAGCCAAGAAGAAGGCCCGCCAGCTCCAGTACGAGGTGCGCTGGGTGGCCATCTCGACATACTATCACGACGCTCTTGGTGTGAAGATGACCAAGGAAGAAGCGCGGAGGATGGGCATTACCTTGGAGAGGCACGAGTACTTGGCGGTAAGTATAAAAGATTTTTCATTCCGATGTTTGTGGTACATTTCACCGTTTCGTGTTGACATGCCATTATGCTTTCATTATGTAGGTGTGTCCAAATTGGTGTTATGGAAAAGACGAGTCCTGGGCGGCATTGGTGGATCTTTGGTGTGATAAGGATGGAGCCTGGGCAGCTACGAGCATCAAAAAGAAGGCTAACCGAGGGAAGGAGGGAGTACATGCTCAGGGAAACCGAAACCACTTTCTCCACAAGAAACTTAATGTATGACTAACCTCATTAAACATTCTTCTTCTTCTATTTATCGTCACTTTCTTATGTATGACTAACCTCTGTTTGGTGGTGCAGGAGGAGAAACTGAAGCGGCCGCTCTCACACATGCAGGCGTGGGAGATCGCCCATACGCGGAAGGACTCCAAGCCTGGCGACCCCAAGTACTACGGCAAGACCGCGCAGAAGAAGAAGGCCTACTCCGAAGGGTATCTGAGGTTACATCCTGATACACCTGATCCCATTGCGACGGATCTGGACGAGAGGGTGGTGGTGGGCATGGGGCCCAAGGAGCACGGTCGGGAGGCGGTTCTGGATGCTGTGATCACTCCTACTATCTCCTACACACAGCTCCGTCGGATCGACCCGAGCCTTAGCCAACGCACGAGCACGCCCATGACCAGTGCGCAGTCACAGTCCCTCTTTCAGGAGCGGCAATCTGTAAGTATTTTCCCTCTTATCTTCATTGCTCACTTTATTTTCCGCATTTAGTAGTTTTATGAGTTCCATCATGTCATACCGTAGGCCTACATGGAGTACACACGCCAGGAGACCATGGCGTGGCACGAGAGCCTTTTTGCATTCCATGAGCAGAACAATCGCATGATGCAGCACGCTCTTCAGGAAATGGCAGCCGACAGGGTTCCTCAATTGCAACCAGCACCATCTTCTCCACCACAACCAAGGCTGCTTACCTTTGAGGAGTTTCTGGCACAGAACGCTAGCCCCTCGCCGGTTAGTTCATCCCCAATCTATTCACCCAAAGCATATCGTTTATTCAACACAGTCATATATCCCGTTAACATGTCTTTTCAACATCCAGGGAACCGGTGGATCGTCTACCGTTGGTGGTGGTCTTTGCAGCACCCCCGAGTCATGGAGCCTGATCACTCCGATCCACGGAGGCGGAGGCGGGGGCGGTGGCGGTCTTGGCGGTGGCGCTGCCGCTAGCAGTGACGACCTGGGCTTCGGCGGACTTGGCTGTGACGACCTCCGCGGTGCTCGACGTCCAGGTGCTTAAGCCTTTGGGTGACTTGTGGCGGTCTTGGTGGTGATGATACTTATATGCTTGTGATGTTACTTATTGTTGTTTGTGATATTCCTATATGCTTGATGGTGATGATACTTATATGTTTATGGTTTGCGATGCTTCTTATGTTGTGTGATGATGCATTTGTTGTGTGATGCTGCTCCTTATTGTTATGTGATGCATATATTGCTGTATGATTCTTATATATGCTGTATATATTCAAATGAATTGAGCTAAAAAGAAACAGAAAAAAGAAAAAAAACCAGATAGAAACTATGCCGACGGCCTAGCCATCGGCATAGATATGGCGTGAGCTCCCAGTGGCTGCCACGTGGCAGCTATGCCGACGGTCTAGCCGTCGGCATAGTTGTAAAGTACGCCGACGGCTAGGCCGTCGGCATAGCAGCCACGTGGCAGCCACTGGGCATTCTTGGGGCAGGGCTATGCCGTCGGCATAGCCCTGCCCCAGGAGGTACAGATGCGCGCCACGTGGCACATGTATGCCGACGGCCAAGCCGTCGGCATACATGTGCCACGTGGCGCGCAGATGTTGGTCTGCACTTGACGGTGGTCACCGTTAGGCGGGGACGTTGCCGACGGCCTCGACCGTCGGCATAGATGTACGGACACCGTCGGGATAGGATCTATGCCGACGGCCTTTCTATGCCGACGGCCTCCCGGGCTACGCCGACGGATATGTTGCCGACGGGAGCCGTCGGCATAGGCCTGTCCCGACGGGAATCAGGGCTATGCCGACGGACATGGCCGTCGGCATAGGGGGCGATTCTGGTAGTGAAAGGTACTGCATCTTGGTATTAATTGCCAATGGATAGCGAAACCAGTACTAGATACGACGCCGACATGCTAGAGCACATGCTGCTTGATGGAAATGCAGAGCCAACACACTTGCCGTTATCACTTTTAGAAGACATCACAAGTTATTTCTCCGATGATCAGGAAATTGGGAGAGGTGGATTTGCAGTGGTTTATAAGGTATGAATTACCTCTAGTAAGTTGTCGATTCCTGATCCGGTCATAGTTGGTCAATTACACCACCACACACGTGCAGACAAGTAATCCATGTTGTAACCGTAGGGAATGGTGGGGGCAGGTGTGGTCGCTGTGAAGAAGCTATCCAAAACATTTGGTGTCCATGAGAATAAGTTCCATAAAGAGGTTGAGTGCCTGATGAAGGCCAAGCACAAAAACATAGTCCGTTTCCTGGGATATTGTTCAGACGCGCAAGGAAGAACTGCAGACTATGAAGGGAAGTTTGTCATGGCAGAGCTGCGAAATTGGTTGCTATGCTTTGAGTATGTACCAAATGGAAGCCTCGATAAGTATATTACTGGTAATGAGCGTAACATCTATTCCTATAACAATTTTCTTCATCCAAAGTCATTACAGTCCCAGAGTCCGACGCAAACAATACAACTATTTAAACTGAGAAAGTTCAAGATGTTCTCAAACTATTTTTATCCATCTATTCATTTTGATCCAACTAAGATGGCGACATATTACTCATAGGAGGCAACGCCATGTAAAAGATCGTAATGTTGTATTTACTTCACGCCAGTATCTTGCGTAGTTCGCAGGTGTATTCATATGTAGAATATTTTTATTCATTCCAATGTTCATGACATACAGCATAATAATGTTCAGAAACAGTAAAACGTTAAATTACATTTTGTAGGACTATTACTTGTTGGTATTAGCTCTGTTCTCATTCTTAGCATAGACTATATAATTCACTAGAAAATTACATACTATATAATTGTATTGCTTCCCTAAAATAATATTGTCTCACGACAAGCGGGGCAACCAACAAAGCCGATCAAAAGTACTCGCATTGGGCTTGCATCAACTCTTCCTCGTCAAAATACTAATCGTTGCATTTGGAAAAGTTTTACTCGCTATTCTTGGCTTTTTGAGGATTAGTTAGAACATCTTAAAAGAATGAAAAAGCTTTAAGAATTTGTAGATTGAAATTATATTAACAGTATCTAAGGTCAAAATATGAAACCCCTTTCCTCCTCAGATGCATCTCGTGGACTTGAATGGAGGGAGCGCTATGAGATAATCAAGGGAATATGTGAGGGCTTACATCATCTTCACGAGAAACGCATTCTACACTTAGATCTTAAGCCTAGTAATATATTGGTAGATGATCACATTGTACCCAAAATTGCTGATTTTGATCTATCAAGGTGCCTTGATAAAGAGCAAACCCGGGCTTCTACTTTGAACCCATGTGGATCGATGTAAGCCAGTCTCTTGAAAACTCCTTTTCGTTTGTCATAGATTTATATTTGTGTGCACAATCATTGACCAGGACTTAAAATTCTTCTCTCAGGGGATATTTGGCACCAGAATCCTTCGGAGGGAAACTCACATTCGCGTCAGACATATACAGTCTTGGCGTTATCATCGTGGAATTATTGACAGGAGAGAAAGGGTATCCAGAAGATGAGGATGTAAGAACAATTTATGTGTTTACTCCATGTTAACAGATAAGATAACTATATATACTATTTTTTACTTTACAGAAATTGCATAATAACACCCCCCCCCCCCCCACACACACACACAAAACAAATTGTAAAAATTATGACTCAGGCAGACATGCTAAAGTATAAGACATCGTCAATTTTTGTGCCACCACACCTTTAGTACCACATTGGCTGTTTATTAACACAAATTAGACTTGCAGATAAGCCTCTTTTGTCTAATTAATATGTAGCACTAAGATCACATTTGTAGCACCCTACTTACATTTTTGTCCTCGCTAGTCCACCTAAAACATCGAACTTACGAGGAAATGCGTTTATATATGCAAACAATTTTCCCCACTTTTGTCTCCCTTAAACCTAGAGTAAACTTTTTTTTTTGAGGAATCAAGTGGGCTTAAATTAGGCTACAGTTTTTGAAAACTGTCTAGCCCATCCTTGAATTCTGAGACCTCTTTACATTGATACCATGTTGTGTTTCATACACCAACTTACTTATAAGATCAGTCTAAAGTGGACACATGTGAGAAATGCACTTATGCTCAACAAATATAACATCGAACTGACAACGTAGCTCATTTTAATAATAGCTATATATAGTTTTTCCATCTCTCTCTCTCTCTCTCTCTCTCTCTAGTAGCCATACATCACTTGTCGTCATAGTAAACTATCTAGATCTTAATTTACAATTGCAATTTTGTAGGTAGTTAAGATTTGGATGAATCGGTTGGACGGATCAGATGAATGGGAGAGACAGTTGGAGCAAGTACGAGTATGCATTAAGATAGGGATAGAGTGCATGGACTCGGACCCAAAGAAGAGACCAGTTACATGCCATATAAATGATAGGCTTGATAAAACAGCAAGTGTCGTCGAAACTGGCATCAGTAGTTCATCAGTTGAACATGTTAGTTTTCTAGAGGAAGAATACTGTCAAGAGAATATTGCAAAACTTTCATCTGATTACCATGGAAAGGACATCAAGGAACATGTTGGAAAAGAACTTGTGGAATATGTTGAGGCACCTAGAGAGGATCGTTGGCATAATTTGTCATCACTCAAGCATATAGAAGGTGTCATTGTACAAGGTGCAAGAAGTTCTGGCTCTAACACTGGTTTGCTCTACAAGTGGAACAATTTGGATTTCTTCAACACAAAAGAACGCAAGAATTATGTTAGGTACGGTGGGCCTATCTTGGAGAAGACAAAACATGTGAAACTTTTCAAAATGTGTGATCTCGAGCCAGTTTTAAAGCATCATAATTTGATTGGAAAAGATCGCTTTGGAGAAGTTTATCTGGGCATTCTTGATAATATACCGATCACAGTAAGGAAGACGATGGGTTGTAGTATGCGAGAGAATGCTCAATTCGTAAATGAACTCACCATACAGTCTCAAGTCATTCATAGAAACATCGTTAGGCTCATAGGGTGTTGTGTGGAAATTGACAGCCCGATGCTAGTCTATGAGTTTCCCTCCAAAGGTAGCCTCCATGATATTCTTCACGGCAACTACAAGGCGCCTCTCAACTTGGCTTTGCGTTTAAGTATTGCTACATAGTCAGCAGGTGCTCTAGCTTATATTCAATCAGCACTTACTACGAAGAAAATGTTACACACTGATGTTAAACCAGCAAGTATTCTCTTGGATAGCAACTTTGTGGCAAAGATCTCAGATGTTGTCGGCATGTCAAGGTTCGTTGTGGGATTCCACAGCAACGACAAACTCACTGAAATGGTGTATGATTACATGCCATGTATGGATCTAGTATACCTACAATCAGGCCGAGTGGCCGGAAAAAAGTGATGTGTACTGTTTTGGAGTTGTCATTTTGGAGCTTCTTACTAGGAAGAATGCCACGTGTGCTGACAATAACAACTTAGTAAGGAATTTCGTTGAGAATCACAAGCAAGAGAGGAAATCAACTGAGCTGTTTGATAAGGAAATTGCGGTGCCTGGAGATTTGGAGCTTCTTGACAACCTGGCAGAAATTGATGTGGATTGTCTTAACCTTGATCTGAATCTAAGACCGACAATGGTAGATGTTGCAAAGTGCCTTTCCATACTGAATCAACCCCGTAGACAAGTTGTGGTTTGACATGTTGAAGAGCTATATCAGATTGCTGGTTCTGCTTTTTATGGTGTTTAACCCTTGCTTAATTACCTGTGTATTATTGAGTACATCTTTATGTGGTTTAATGCCGATGGAGTTCATAACACGTTTTTTTTTTGGCGATGAGGAGTCCACATCTTGTTGCCGCCGAACAATTCGTATGCAGTATACTTACAGCATGCGTAACTGAAACTATATATACTTCAGTTGGTAGTTTCTACCGTTCTGCTGCGACATGCTACTTGTTCCGTAAGACTACTACTATTAGGTAATGCTTCTTCTCTGAACCCTGCACAGCTAGAGTGCGTAGTCTCTCGCAGCAAGCAAGGAGGAACCACGGAAGGATACAACAGGTACAAAGACAGATTCGTTGACAGTTAGCACAAGTAGAAAATAGGGCTTTGGTCACAGCTCAATATACACATTAGTCCCGGTTGCATTACGAATCGAAACTAATGTGAGCATTAGTCCCGGTTCGAGCGGCTAAAGGCATTAGTCCCAGTTCAAATGAGACATTTAGTCCCGGTTTGAGACATGAACCGGGACTAAAGGATGCGATGCCCTCTAGTCCCGATTTGTATCTCAAACCGAGACTAAAGGTCTAATCTTTAGTCCCGGTTTGAGACACGAACCGGGACTAAAGGGACTAAAGGGGTTCGTGTCTCAAACTCTATCCCCCCCCCCCCCCCACCCCCACGTTGATCGCCATTTCAGTTTTGAAAAAAACAAAAGAAAATGATAAAAACTTCAAAAAATAAAATCCTTCGAGATGTAGTTATATTACTACATCTACTAGTTAGGAAAAAAACGTATAATATATCAAAATGTTCAGCACGAAAATCCGCATCCGATTTCGACCACCATAGGCTGTTTTGTAAATTTTTAGAATCCTCAAATTCTAAAAGGAAAAAAGTTATGCTCAAATTTTAGTTTTTTTGAATTTTTGTTAAATCTGGTCAAACTGTGGTCAAACTACTTATTCAAGAAGTATTAGTGTTACTAAATAATTATTCAAGAATATTAGTGTTACTAAATAATTATTTCAGTTTTTTTTGAATTTTGGTCAAATCTGATCAAACTGTGGTCAAACTATGGTCAAACTATTTATTCAAGAAATATTAGTGTTACTAAATAATTATTGTTTTTAGAATAATAGTTTCAAAATTAAAGAGTGAAACGTGTGACTTCATGCTCAATCTAAATTCCTGAGGGTTAATAGGATTGACATCTTACTATTGTCAGGAAAACAACAAGTGCAGACTTGGAAACTAGGGGGAATAAAACTCGGAAGTTAAGCGTGCTCAGGCTGAAGTAGTCACGGGATGGGTGACCGGCCGGGAAGTTAGACGATTTGGAATGATAAAGGGTGATTAGAGAATATAGATTATAGATTAAATTGAGCAGTGATGAGGGGTGATTAGAGATTAAATTGTAAAATAATTCAAAAATTTGAAAATCAGAAAAAAAATTCAAAAAAATTTTGGTAAAATTTTCTAAACACCAACCGGGACTAAAGGTCGAGCTCCAGACAGCGGCCACGTGGAGGGCCTTTAGTCCCGGTTCGTAACAGAACCGGGATTTTAGTCCCGACCCTTTAGTCCCGGTTCCAGAACCGGGACTAAAGGCCCGTTTTCTACTAGTGTAGAGACTTAGGGCATGTACAATGGTGGCATAGATACAGTTGCCTCATGACAAAAAGTACATTAAGACATCTACATTGATTTTTTCTCTCCAATGCAAGTTACAACTAGTGGACCTTATCAAAGAATATAAAGTAGACTCACACTACACATGCATCCCTACTTTTCACTTCAACTTTTTCTACTTTATGCATCGGACCACATTTTTTCTCTCCAAACACCCGCCTCCTACAGAGAATCCGACTTCCCTATCCGAACCTACTTTTCCTGACATCCGATCCTACATGACATGCGAGGCAGCACCCTGAGGCTATGCATTGTACATGCCCTTAGAATGACAGGCGAATGAAGGAGAGTTTGTCAGTTGCTTTTGGTGTACACACATCTGTTTCAGGTAACGCATTGCATTCTCCTGCCTTCTTTTCAAGCTCACACGACGACTACACCCAGTTGAGGCTAACTAACTACAGGTGGTACGTACGCAATGTCGAGTGAGTCGCTGACTGAGGAGCCACCAGTGGTTGGTGGAGGGAAAAACCAGGGACGGGGAAGCTTTCTTGAAGACAGAAAGAAAGGACGGCGACGGAGGAGTCAGGTATCCGGACTGACGGTCTCCGGCGCCGGCTTGGCTTGGGTATCGGGGAATTCGAGGTCCACGGCACGGGCAGGATGGAGTCTGCATCAGCCCACTTAATGGCCTTGCGCGTAAATACATTTAGGCCGACCAAATACCTATGGCCGGCCATTCGTTAAGGCCAGAGGGCTATGTCTATGTGTGTTCGTATAGATCGAAATCACTAATTGAGGAGTACTTAAGATCACTCTCATCTCACCAGATTGTGACAAGTGACGTGCTGCATGTGCGTCACTTGTCGCAACATGAGAGTTTTCCCTTTTTTCGTAGATCCCTTTATTTAAAATGTTTTACCTCTTAAACCGTGTGTCCAAATCTTGAACCATTTTCATCGTTGGATTCCTCGTGTCAAAATCTTCAAAACTAGATCCGTTGTTGATAGGTTTTGATTTTTTCAAAAAAAAAAGGACGAAAAAACCGAACCAGAAGCACGGTTTTTTTCTTTTCCGAAAGAGGCACAGTCGTGCTTCTGACGAAAAGCACAACCGTACCTATCACCAAAGCAAAACCGTGTCTCTCGCGGAAAGAAAAAAAAACAAAAAACACGTTTTTTTTTCTTTTTCCCAGAGGCACGGCCGTGCCTCTCGCGAAAGCACAACCGTGTCTCTCACGGAAGGAAAAAAACTCAGAAAACGCAGTTTTTTTAGTTTCCGAGAGGAACGGCCGTTCCTCCAGCGAAAACACAACCATGCCTCTCGCGGAAGCAAAACCGTGCCTCTCTCGCAAGAAAAAAAAACATAAAACATTTTTTTTTTCGTTTTCAAGAGGCATGGCCGTGCCTCTCACGGAAGAAATGTTTTTTTCCTTTCCAAGAGGCACGGCCGTGCCTCTCGCGGAAGGAAAAAAACATGCCTCTCGCGAAAGTGCAACCGTGCCTCTTGCGGAAGGAAAACCGTGCCTTTCGCAGAAGAAAAAAAAAAACGTGTTTTTGTCCTTTCCGAGAGGCACGGTCGTGCCTCTCGCGAAATCACAACCGTACCTTTCGCGGAAGAAAGAAAAATAGAAAACGCACTTTTTTCCATTTTCGAGAGGCACGGCCGTGCCTCTCGCGAAAGCACAGCCGTACCTCTCGCGGAAGCAAAACCGTACCTCTCACGGAAGGAAAAAAAACTCAGAAAACGTGTTTTTTCCGGTTTCAAGAGGCACAGCCGTTCCTCTCGCGAAATCACAATCATGCCTCTCGCGAAAGCAAAACCGTGCCTCTCGCGCAAGGAAAAAATAAATAGAAAACACTTTTTTTTTCCGTTTCCGAAAGGCACGGCCGTGCCTCTCGCGGAACATGTTTTTTTTCCTTTCCGAGAGGCACGGCCGTACCTCTCGCGAAAGCTCAACCGTGCCTCTCATGTAAGCAAAATCGTGTCTTTCGCGACGAAAAACATAGAAAACATATTTTTTTGTTTCCGGGAGGCACGGCCGTGCCTCTTGCGGAAGCAAAACCATGCCTCCCGCGTAAGAAAAAAAACATGTTTTCCCGTCTCCGAGAGACATGACTGTGCCTCTCGCAAAAGCAAAATTGTGCCTCTCGTGGAAGCAAAACCGTGCCTCTCGCAAAAAAAAACATATTTTTTCGTGCAAAAATTTGTTATTTTAGAAAAAAATTGGTCCAAAAGATAAGGAAGACCGGTGGAAAACCAAAAAGTCAAAAAAACTGTTTAAAAAACCAAAAACGCGTGCGGAGAAATAAAAAAAAATCTGGAGGGGGCGCCCAGAGCACGACACGTGGCGACAGCTGAGAGCGTGCCAAGTGGCGTGCTCTCAGTCCACCCGCAAGTGATCGTTGCGAGGCTTCCGAAGGAGTGCTCGTCAACTAGTTGCTCTCCGTATCGATTCCTACTAGGAATCACCTACATGCGAGCCAATCGGGCCGGCCATAGCGCACCGCTCGCGGCCGCTCTTGTGTCGGTGTAGTAGGTTCGCTCACTCTGCTCTGGTTTTCTACCTTTTTCTTTGGTTTTTCTTTGTTTTTTCAACGCTTTTCTTCATATTTGTATCCACTGTTATACTTATTTTTTGCTGGTTTTCTTTGGTTTTTTCTTTCTTTGTTATGCTATTGGTTTTCTTTTGTTTCTATCTTGGTTTACTTTGTATTGTTCGGTTTTCTTTTTGTTTCATTGTCGGCCTTAATTGGTTTTCTATATTTTAACATGTGTCTACTTTTTCTCAGTGCACAATATACAATTTTAGTCTACATGTAAAATATCTTTTAGATACACTTTGTACATTTGTCAAAGACATGCTGTACGTTTAAAAAAAATACATTTTTGGAAAACTTTTCTGAATACACCGTAACCATTTTTACAAATAAATGCTGTACATTTTCTTTATGGCAATAAATATTTTTAAACCACACGAATTATTTTATATTGTACACAAACTTAAATTTTTACTGAAATTAACATTTTTTATATTGTGCGGGAACGTTTTATACATTGTATAAACATTTCTCTAAATGTCACGACATTTGTTTAAATCGCTGAAATGTTTATTTAAGATGTCATGTACATTTTTTAATCGTATAAATCCTTTTTTACACTACGCAAACATTTTCTTTACAGTGTATACACTTTTTTTAAATATCACAAGCACATTTTTGAAACGCATCAACATTTAAAAAAATTCTAAGTACTTTTTTAAGGTATTAAACATTTTTTGAATTACACAAATATTTCTTAACTGTATAAACATATTTTTAACGAGAAAGCTATAATCCGTCCGACCGGACGTTTTCAACAGATCCAAACGACTTTTTACTCATGCGATCGCGATCCAGCGACTAGGACGGGCAGTTAGCGATTTAAAAGGAAATGTCCTCGTTTGAGGCATCGCTGCCGCGCGAGACTCGCGTTCAACTTTGGTATGGTGGGCCCAGAGCGCATTGTAAATCCAAAAACAAAGGGTCATTAGCAGGAATCGAACTCCTTTTGTTGTCTAGTAGGAATCAATCAACTATTTTGAACTCGTTATTTTCGACTACCAGCACATACATCCAATATTTTTTCCATTTGATGCATGTGCCATACTAACTAATCACTGTTAGATGAAATCCTTACATAAATAATGGACCTGAGATTATACAATCATATGCACGTCATACGTAAAACATCGTATGCAAAGGTATTTTGTTTCTCGATTGTATATACATGGATACTTCTAGGGTTGTTTTTCTCACTGGTTTCTTTGGTGCATCATCAAATATTACACTTCATGTGATGGAGCTAAGACAGTGTCTTTTGAAAAAGGTTTTTGAAACATAACATTAATATAGGATGATAATTTACGCATGGTAGACCTGATAACTTTCGTAAAAATGCCGTGCTAAGTGTGATCTGAGGATTTTTATTTTTTTTGAAACATACCCCGATAACTTATGTGGAAATAACATGATATTTTACACACCACGGACCTGACAACTTATGTACAAATAGCATGGTAACTTTGATCCAAAAAAAATTGTTGAAAACATACCCCACAAACCTGATAACTTTTGTACAAATACCAGGATAACTTTGATCCGGAGAAAAAAAAAGTTAAAAACATATCGGCTAGTATAGTCTATCCATTAGCCAGTATAGCTTGCATTTTGTTTTGGGCACATGCGCTGGTGCATGCCCAAAAAGGACCTTAATTTTTTAAAGATAAAACAGATCTTGATTCTGGAGGAAATACTTGAACTTTGATCCGAGAAAAACTTATTCGGAAAATACCCTGATATCTTTCATGTAAATAACACAGTAATTTACGCATGACCTGTGTGACGACCCCGGCTTAATCGTGCACTAATCATACACGCAAATGCGCACGATCAAGCCTAAGAACTCACTTGAAGATACCACAACACAACTCTAAAACATAAATAAAGTCATACAAGCTTTATATTACAAGCCAGGGCCTCGAGGGCTCGAATACATAGCTCGATGGCATACAAGCGTCAGCGGAAGCATCAGATATCTGAGTAAAGATATATTACAGAGAGAGAGAGAGAGAGTGATAAGCCTTCACAGAGGCGGGGTAAAATAAAATACTACGATCGAAAGGCGTAGGCCTCCTGCCCTGGACCCTCCGATCCTACTCCTGGTCGTCAGTCGGCTCCTCGTAGTAGTAGTACTCGCCAGGCGGGTAGTAGTACTGGTCGTCGGCTGGGGCGTCTGGCTCAGGGGCTCCGTCGTCTGGTGGCATCAAATGGAATATGGGGGAAAAAAAAGTAAAGCAAACATGAGTACTCATTCGAAGTACTCAGCAAGCAAGGATCTACACTACATATGCAACATTGTCAAAGGAATGGCTGTATATGTGGACTGGGCTGCAGAAATGCCAGAATAGAGGGGGAAGCCTAGTCCTATCGAAGACTAGCATCTTCAACAATCTTCAACAGTCTTGCAGCATCAGGAGAGAGCAGATGAACATAATGTAGAGTAGTAGTAGTAGTATCATCAACCTCGACCTGAGATCCTTTCTCGACTCCCTGCGAGAAAGCAATCCCAGAGCCGTACTATCCAGTTCTCATCACATGTTCTAGTTGTACCGATCGGAATACAACTCCGAGTGTCCGTTACCGTAGGACAGGCTATCGATAGAAGTTTCTTCTCTGCAGGGGTGCACCAACTTACCCACCACGCTCGCTTAACTCTGGCCGGACACACTTTTCTGGGTCATGCCCGGCCTCGGCTAAGCAACACACCGCAACCCGACCTAGGCTCTAAAGAGAGGTCAGCACGCCGGACTAACCTATGCCCCCGGGGGTCTTGGGCCTTCGCCCCGGGAACCCTGCACATTGCGAGGACGTTTCGGATGCAGACCTAGCAACCCCTTAATACAAGCGCAGTTGCGTTCCCAGTCCAATCCAAAACGGGCCGCTCCTCGCTGACGTCAATAGAGCTTTGGCTGATGTATACGACGCAGAACGCCCATACTATGCCCACGTGATGGTTAGTGCTATCGGGCCAGAGGCCCCTCGGACCAAATATCCAAACCGTAGTGGATTAGGAGCGCGCGGAAGCGAGCAGAGACTCACGATCGATGTGACCCCGTCGCCCCGTCTCGAGGACTTGCGGCAAGGGATAAGAATGCCCGGCCACGCCTCGTGTTATCTCGCGGGCACCATCCAGGTCAACCCGACTTCACATCACTTCGCAATAAGCTCGCGCGGGTACCCCTCAGGGGCGACCCGTCTTTAGTAACATGGTTTAGTGCAAGTCAAATCAACAACAATATCTGTGTGTCTGACACCAGGGGAATCCTGAGGAATCACCCTCGATGGAATCCCACCTGATGTTACAGTCAAGGTGAACGAAGGAGGAATCACCCTCGAGGTCCACACTTGAGAAGTTGCACGACGGCGTCGGTATCGGGGGTGGTGTAGGAGGAATCACCCTCGCTTACCACGACCGAGTAACTAACCTACAAGGTTAACATCAGAAGTGCTGACGAGGTATCACCCTCAGCACTCGACGGTAACCCAGCAGTGTCGGCAACTAAGGGGAAGTGATGTGCGGTGCCAGGGCCTGGTCTTCAATCCCGATGATCGGGTCTTCTGATATCCAGTAGGGCAGTCGGGATCAAGTGGGGGTCTCTGTCGTGTCTCTACCTAGCCTATACTAAGCAGTCTAGGATAACCAGTAAGGTAGCAAGGCAGGTTACAATAATCAGGCTATGCAGCAGATATAGGAAAACAGTAGCAGTAGCAGTTCTAATGCAAGCATAAGAGAGAAGAGAATAGGCGATATAGGCATGCTCAAAATGGGGGTGCTTGCCTGTTTGCTCTGCGGCAAGGGCAAGGTCTTCAGGGGTGTCGTCGGGGACGTAGTCGTACTCCGGAGCTGCGTCTGCCTCGGAAGCTACGTTAACGTCGGGGTCTAGTCGAGAGAGAAGAGGGGGAGGAAACAGGTAAACATAATGCAAACAGATGCAACACAGTGCGTGCTATGTTACGATGCAGTGCAGGGTTGCCTAAATATGTATCTAAGTCATTTTAGTTATTTTTAGGATTAACCTGGGATTTATTAACCGGTGTGTGTGCACTATTCATCTGCCGGATACGGGTCCGGAGTTACGAGTTCTTCTACGTAGGGGGTTCCGACAAAGAAACGGATGGCATGATCAAACCCGTCTCGTCGTTCTGAGCAACTTTCATGTTTTAACTTTTTCGATCCGAGCTACGGTTTAAAAGTTATTAATTTTCAAAGTTTATTTGAATTTCTGGAATTTATTTATTTTAACGGAAAAAGGATTTATGACGTCAGCATGATGTCATGCTTGCGTCAGCAGTCGGCTGACCAGTTGACTGGTCAAACAGACCCAGGTGGGACCCAGCTGTCAGCCTCTGTGGTTAATTAACAGAGTTTATTTTAGCTAAACTGAGTTAATTAGTCAGTGGGCCCAGCCGGTCAGTGGGTTAGATAACTAATGGATTTAACTAATTATACATTAGTGGTTAACTAATCATCTGGGCCCACACGTCGGTGGCTGATGAACAGTGCACGTGCGTTGACCGTGGTCAACCTGGTCAAACGCGGCTAGGGGGCCCACTGGTCAGTGAGTAAAAGCGGGCCCCACTCCTTTCCACGTCGGACGCCGGCCGGAATCGCTCCGGCGAGGCCGTCCGCGGCAGCACGACTCCGGCGAGCTGCGGGTTTCCGCTACACGGCTCCAAATCGCGCGCCGCGACCACCTTTCGGACGAGGGACGAGCGCCGCGTCGATCTGGGCGGCTGGCGCGAGCCCTGGTGGCCTATATTATCGACTACGATGAGCGCGGGCGGCGGCCGGAATCGGGCGAGCTCGGGCTCGAGCGTATGGGCTCGCCCGAGTCGAGCTGGTGCTTGCGCGCGATGCGCGTGACTTGCAGCAGCTCGGGGATGCACTAGCGCGGCGTGAGGTGCAGTGGAATGACGACGTTGAGCTCGTCGGTGGAGCCAGGGCTCGGCAATGGCGGCGCGGCATCGGTAGCCGGCTACGGCCGCGGAACAGAGCTCGGACGGAGAAGAGAGGAGGTATAGCTCACCGCGTGGACGCAAGTGGGTCCCGCGACAGATTAGTAGCCGCAGCGAGCGCCGACGTTGAAGAAGACGACGACGAGCCGAGGAAGAGGACGAGTCGGGGCGGTCGCAGCACTGCTCCCCGGACCCAGTCGAAGGCACCAGACGACGGGGCGAGGGCCGGCGGAGCCCGTGGATGCGAGCTGCGGGTGCGGAGAGGACGGTGGCCGCGGTGGCGCAGCCGCGACGGCGACGGAGCATCGGGGCGAGGGGGATCTGGACAAGGGGCGAGGCCAGAGGGAGAGAAGAGAGGGAGGCAACTGGAGGAGGCAACCAAGGGGGTGGACAGGGGCTCGCCCTTATCCCCTCCAGCCTCCTGCCTCGTCGCGGTGGCGAGCCGCGAGCGGTGCGGCGAGCGTGGCCATGGCGGCGGTGACACGCAGGAGGGGAGCAGGTGAGGGAGGTGGGCTGGGCCAGCGCGGCCCAGTCGCCAGGTAAGTGGCCTCTGGCCCCTTTTTTTTTTCCTTTAGTTCCTTTTCTGTTTTCTTTTATTTGATTAACAGAGAGGAGTAACAGAATATTTGGGCACACTATTCATCTTGGGAAAATATGGAAAGTATCCCATTAATTCACTGGTGGGTTTAGACAGTGCCACAAATATTTTGGAGGCAATTGGAATAGTTTTAATATTTTTAGAAATTGAATGAGGTGAGTTAAATGCTGCTGGACTACTGTTGTAAATGTCCAGGGGCATTTTTGGAGTTTATATGAAGTTGGTTTCAATTTTATAAAGGCCTTGGAAATATTTGAAGCATTATGAACAATTTAATTCTGCCATTTGAAGAAATATTAATTTGACTTGCATTTGGAATTGGAATTTGAAGTTGAATTATTTCCTAATGCCATTTTATGAAGATGATCATGATGACATGACTGGTTAAGTAGCTTAACCAGAGTGGAGTAACCTAGGGATGTTACAACCTGATAATATAACAAACACCCATGATAACTTTTGACTGGGGAAAAAATTATTGGAAAAACAAACCCCAATAACTTTTATGTAAATATGATGGTAATATATGCACAACAGAGCCGATAACTCACATACAAACACCATGGTAACTCTTTTTACCTCATCTATACCAATATAAAAAGACCCAAAGAGACAGATCCAATTAATCTCGACCATTAAATCATGTCAATCCAACGACCTACACTGCTTCAATGTCGAGCGCTCAACACGTTTAGCGTGCAGTTAATTTTATGCCAAATATAGTGCTAACCACATAATAACACGCAAATAATATTCTACTTGATATCCGCATGCACTTAATATACTTCAAATTAACGTGCATTGCACGTACATATTGACTAGTAAATAAAAGTTGTTGAAAACCATACCCCAGTAACTTCTGCGCCAAATAGCATGGTAATATACGAAAACAAAGTTGATAACTCACGTACAAGCACCATGATAACTTTTTTACCCGAAAAAATGTTAAATAATATAGTCCGATAACTTGTGTGTAAACAACATGATAATATAGACACAACAAAGGTGATAACTCACGTACAAACACAACGGTAACCATTCGATCCGAGGAAAAATTATTGAAAAACAACCCCTGGTAAATTCTATGTAAATAGGATGATAGTATACACATAACAAAGCTGATAACTCACGTAGGAACACCGTGGTAACTCTTTGACCCCAGGATAAAAATTGTTAAAATCCATACTCCGGTAATTTCTGTATGAATAGCATGGTAATATACGCACAACAGAGCTGATAACTTTGACTTTGGAAATTTTCTCTTTGAGAAACATAACTCCAATATTTTTTGTGTAAATGACATGAAAATTTCTGTGTAACTCCGATAATTTATGCACTGCAGTCCTGATAATATAGATACAAACATGATGGTAACATTTCAACACGAGTGGTGCTTGAAAGGTACCCTGATAATTTATGCGTAAATAGTATGATGATTATGCATCGCTGACATGATAACTTTTGTACAAACACCATGATAACATTGTTCGAGGAAAAAGTTATTGAAAACATCTCTTGATAACTTTTGTGTAAATATCATGATTTTTACGGACTGCAAAACATAATAATTTTGTACAACACCCCGTCGTAACTTTGACCCAAGAAAAAAATGTTTAAAATATTCACCTATTACTTATGCGTAAAAAGCGTGGTAAAATACGTACCAGAGGGTTGATAATTTTTGTACCCTCGCATCTATTTACAATGAAGTTACCAGGATATGTCAACAAATTTTTGCTACGTTAAACAGGGTTGGGCCGGCAAAATCCCGGGCCCTGTGCGAAACTAAAAAATGAGGCCCTATATTAAAAAAAAACTAACGAGCAATTATAATGTACGTATATATATATATCGCACAAAAAAGTTGTAATGTATTCCCTCTGTAAACTAATATAAAGGTTTTAGATCACTATTTAGTGATCTAAACATTTTTATATTAATTTACGGAGGTAGTATATAATATAAGTCTTACATAATAATTAGACATATAAAATAGTTATACCTATCCAGCTCCTGGTTGCTATTTATTTGAACATCCCCATTCTTTTATATTCTTTGAACACCTGGAGGCTAGGGATCAATCCAAATTGAGAGAGGAGGCGAGGAAGGCAAGTAGGCAACGGCGGCAGCAGCCGGTCGCCTTGTGATCCGATCGATCTAATCACCAGGGACGAGGCGACGAGACGCCCCACGATCAAGAGTTTTCACTTGGCGAGTGCTACAAATCATCCGACTGATTTGTGGGAATATAAGCCGCCTCCAGGGCCATTGGATGCGCACCATGACAATCGTCGATTTGGCCTCTTGCAGGGTCCTACATCACTCTCCAGCAGCACACGCCCCCTGCTAGGAAGAACACCACCTAGCCGTTTCAGCGCAACACCGGGACACCGCCGGCGAGCTCTCCATTGCAGCTCCGGCGAGATGCATCGCAGCTCCGAGCGCTCCATTGCAGCGTCGGGAGCGACGGCAAGCTCTCCCTTGCAACACCAGGAGGGAGCGCCGGAGCGCTCCATTGCAGTTCCGGCGAGATGCATCCCAGCTCCAAGACCTCCATTGAGTGCTCCAATGCAGCGTCGCGAGCGGCGGCGAGCTCTCCATTGCAACACCGGGAGGGAGCGCCGGGAGCTCCATTGCAGCTCCGGCGAGATGCATCTTAGCTCCGAGACTTCCATGGAGTGCCCCATTGCAGCATCGGGAGCGGCGGTGAGCTCTCCATTGCAGCACCGGGAGGGAGTGTCGGCGAGTGCTAGATTGCAGCTCCGACGAGATGCATCGCAGCTCCAAGACTTCCGGTGAGCGCTGCATTGCAGCGTCGGGAGCACCGGTGAGCGCTCCAATCCATTGCAGCGGTAGTGAGCGCTCCATTGCAGCGTCGGGAGGGAGCGCCAGCGAGCTCTTCATTGCAGCCACGCAGCACCACTAAAGTTGCTACTCCGCCGTCACAACAGGACATCGTAGTAATTTGCCGTCGCTGCTGCACAAATCGCCACCTGCAGCGGCCGCCGTCGCAGCAATGGTGCTGCTGCAAGAAAAAACAGGTGCTGCAGGCCACGACGGGGCTCACCGGAACCTTGGAGCCGAGGGGCGGAGTCGCCCTGCCCCGACCTTGCAACAGTCGTGCTGTTGTAGCCGCCGGCGTCGCCCTTCCCCTTTTGCAGTCGCAGCCCGTCGAGGATGCAACAATGATTTGGTTGCATCGTCCTCTCTATGTTTGACGGGGTTAGGCGGAGGATGCATCAAGGCGCTGGCCGGCGGCAGCCCCTGCCGATTCCTAACTGCTGTGGTGGTGCTCTCCATGGGTCCTCTCCTCTGGCTCGGGGGAAGAAAAGAAACATGTGGAGGAGGCAGCTTCGTCGCTAGAGAGATAAGGTTGGGGAAGGAAGCGGTGGGACGCCTAACACAGGGCACGTGGCGCATGGAGGAGGGGGATTACGAGACCAAGAAATCAGTCGGTAGATTTAGATACTTTTCCGCCTTTCACTTTTCATGATTCCTATCCAGCGATCCCAGATCCCTGTAGCGATCGAGTTTTTTTTTTTAGGGAAACCTGTAGCAATAGAGTAGGAGGAGGAGCCGAGGAGATCACGCTCGTCGCTCGATGCCTAGTCGCCTCGACTCCAAGTCTCCAGCCCACTCGAGGCCCCCAGATTTTTGGGCCTTGTGCGGGCCGCACATTTTTTACCACTGTGGGCCCGGCCCTGACGTTAAAGTTACCACGATGTTGTAAATATTAACAGAGCAACCAAGCCATCTAAACAGGATAACAAAAAAAAAATAGTATAAAAGGGAAAAAAGAAAAATGGTTTGTTTTTTCAGGTCGCGCTAAGTAGCAGTCCAAATACCGCGTAACCTCAGTCTAATCACTAGGCTAATCTAGACCGGTTGGTTGCTACCAACCACGATCTACCAAGAGGTTGCTGGTTCGATTCCCACTTCCTCCAGAAATTTTACCGCGCTAGAAGAAAAAAGGAAGACGCGGTGGATCGAAGTAGCACCGCGCTAGAAGAAAAAAGGAAGACGCGGTGGATCGAAGTAGCGCCAGGAAAATCGGAGATGGATGGCGACATCGAGAGAATTGGATCGTATGGGGGTGGAATTCGTGTGAATTTTTTTTAATGTGACAAACATTTTTCTATACATGTTTACTTTTTTCAAATACATGATTAACATTTTTATAAAACTTTATGTAAAGTGTTTTTGTAAAAAAATGCAAAAAAAGAAGAAAAAATGCGTAGAAACAACTTAAAATCATGTGTGACATCAGAGCGACGTCAGCATGATGCGTCCCATGTGGTTACTGGTCCGGCCCACCAACGGCTCCCTGCAGGCGACCCTGCACTAGGAGTCGTTGCAGGCGGCACATAGCCGCGCCCATTCCTTCGTCTTCCCGCCCGAGAATTTTGGCGATTCGAAGTCGGCGCCCACACGCATTTTTGACGGCCTGGGCCATATAAACCTCCTGTTTTGGGAAGAATTTAGGTGCTTTCCGGCCGGTTTTTCTACTTCTTCTGTCCCACAATATAAGACGTTTTTGCAAGCTAACAAGCTATGTTAGTTTGCAAAAGCGTCTTATATTATGGGACGGAGGGAGTATGTGATTTGTTTAGCCAGTTTCTCTTTGTTTTTTTCACTTATTGTTTTATTTCGTTTATCTTATTTCTTTCCTTTCATATTTTGTCTTTAACATGTGAACATTTTTAAAATTCAGATTTTTTTTGAAATTCAGGATCTTTCTAAAATTTCATGAATGTTTTTCAAATGGGTGAAATTTTATCAAAACCATGATATTTTTCAAATTTATGAACTTTTTTTTGAATCCATGATATTTTTTTTAAAATCGATGAACGTTTTCAAATCCACTGCCCTGGTAGCTCGTCGATTTGTAGGTAATGGTGGTTCCCAGCCGGAACAACGTTTGAAACTTTCGGAGAAAAACTTTCTTCACTTGTCCTTCTTGTGAAGAAGAAATGCGACACATGCTGATTCCATGTCGACTACCACTAACTTAACACCACGGTCATAAATGACAATTACCCACTATCTTTTTTTGAGTTGCAATTACCCGATCATCAAGAACTGATGGATGAGAGTTGGCCGGTATGTCGTTCACAAAACTGAACCTCCACTCGGGATCACCAAAATTTAGAAGGTACCCTAAGATTTAAGATTCAATAAAATCAGAAATTCAATCATCATAATTTATTTTTCAACTATACTCTAGAAATCCGCACCCCTTGAATAAAAAACTAATGCTCAAACTTAATCATCATTCTCTTTTGAAACCAAAATGTTGTCATTCCATTCACTAAAACCCAAAACATGCGGACATTCACATTTGAATTATCAGACTCCGGGTTCCTGAAATACTTTGAAATGATAAGTTTTTTATTATTATTGTAGTATAAATTTTAGTAAATTCCAGCCTAGAACTTTGACTAAAAACAGTAGAAAACCAAAGCCAGTTCTTTTTTCGTCTCATTTTAGTTGGGAGCATTTGTGTCAATTATCATTAGTATTATATTTGTTTGTGAGCATTTATGTCGTACTGTGTTTTGAAAAACCAACTAGAGAGTAGCACTTTTATGCTATAAATGAGAGGGCAATCAGCCCACCCTTGCAGTGGCCTCGGACAATAATAAGCGCCGGAAATATTGTACCTACACACTGTGTGGAATGACTCAGTTGAGTAGAATATCAATTGTTCTAAAAATAATACGAATATCAATTCAAAAAGGAAGTATACAAAGAGTACACAATATATCTCACTAGTCTTGAATTTATCTGTGGACGAGATTTAAGCCTTCTCCGCCAACCATATCCCAAGGATGTTTGTTTGAGGTCGAACAGCAGGTGGGTATTTCACCTCTATCTTCTCCAATTTCTTTCCCCTATCTCGGCCTTCTCCTCCACACAATCTCCTCCCCATTCTGCATCGGACCCTGAGAACATCTAGCTGCAATCTACCATCACGCGTTGCCGTTGCATGCTTGGCGGCTGGGGTCGTCGTCGACCATCTTCCTAAGAGCTCAGGCAGGCCGTGGTGATCCCGATTTCACCGATCTCTGCTCACTGGCCGGCGGGTTGTACTGCTACAGGACTAGTTAGCCACGCTGCCGTGTTATGTATGCGCATGTGCTCTTAATTTCTTGAGAAGGATGGTCTCTATCAACAGCCTACTGAATAAGCTGTGTTTTGGTTTCCTCTTAATTAATTCTGGCCATCGATCCATCCTTCCTTCACGAGGTTGCGAATTCCTATGTCACCAGTGCTACTATAGTAAATCCAAAGATAGCTAATTAATCCAGATCAAATGAGGCTAGCGACATAAGAATTGGTTACTGTTGCTGAATGATTTACTTTACTTTCAAATCGCTAATTTGTTATACTTTGAAACCAGGCTAGCAAAATAGTGATCTTCCATATTATACTTGAGTAACTAGCTAGCGAGACGAGATGCATGTACGTAAATGTGTTGTATTTCATGGTTATATACTTGATTACTTGAGTAAAAAGCTAATAGTTGTCTGGTTGTCAACAACCGCACACAAACTGAAAGCTAATAGTTGTGTTGTCTTATTTCAAAGGTACTGCACTCTGGTATTGATCAAATGGATACCAAAATCAGAACTGTACACAAGGTTGACCTAGAGCGCATGGTGCTTGATGAAAGTGCAGAGCCAACATACCTGCCATTATCACTTTTACAAGAAATCACAGATTGTTTCTCTGATGATCAACAAATTGGCAGTGGTGGGTCTGCGATTGTTTATAAGGTACGGATTACTCCCGCTTGTAAGCTTTCTCATTCTTTATCATTGTTGATCTAAAAGATAAATGACTTGCACATCACAATGACACCACCACGTGCACACACAAAAAGTAATTCACATTGTGACTGCAGGTAACTGTGGGAAAAGGAATGGTCGCTGTGAAGAAGTTGTCCATAACAATTGACATGCATGAGAATAAATTCCACAAAGAGGTCGAGTGCCTAATGAAGGCCAAGCACAAGAACATAGTTCGTTTTTTGGGATATTGTTCTGACACGCAAGGGATGGTGGGGAACTATGATGGGAAATTTGTCATGGCAGATCTACGAAACTGGGTGCTATGTTTTGAGTACATACCTAACAGAAGTCTCGATAAGTATATTACCGGTATGATCGTGAATCTTATTTCTATATATTTTTTCCAGGTCACTACATAGTCCTAGCATCCCATATTTTGTGATAGTCCTAGCGTACCATATTTTTGTGATGGCGGGGTCATGGTCGAGCGTACCCTATTGCGTGGTGGGGGCCACTTGAAGGAGTCAACAAGGCAGCCATACAAAGGTGTTGGCGATGCCTATACCAATGTGTTGGCACCGGATAAATCCTTGGGTGGTGGTACAGATGTCATATTTTCCACCGGCACAACGATGAGCTAGGGGCGGGGCTTGGATATGGTGGCGGCGGCAGGACAGTCCTCTCCCCCTCATTCTAGGGTTCGGCGGTGAGGCCAGGGTCAAGCGTGGTGACCATCACTATTGTTCCGTCAGGAAGGCGACAAACGCAAGGCAGTGTCACTGCCTATGATCGCTGGAGAGGGGTGGGATCGGTGGGGAAACCTGGCGGGGTAGTGTACACCAACCCCCGGCCGTCGCACACCCTAGAGTAGGAGATCTCTTCATGTGGCCTAAGCTTAGTTTTGCCACCCGCCCCCCCCCCCCCCCCCCCCCCCCCCCCCCCCCCCAAAAAAAATCCTAAGATGTGGCCCAAGTTCCATTGGGGAGAGGGCTTGATTTGAGCGAGGGCTTTTCTGTTGCCAACCACAACCACATATCCAAATGATTACTATTACAGCTAGTTCATCATCCGCAACCAAATAGGAAAATAGTCATTCCATTCGATTCTATTTTCATTCCAGTCTGTTAGTTTCGCAAAACTGGCCGCAAGGTTGCATTTGATGTAGGTTTTGTATTTATATCCGGAGTATTTCTATTCATTTCCATGTCTTGTAAATACATAAAAAATACATACAGTATAACTAATATAGATTGGTATTATAGACTAGAACTCACCCGAAAGTGTAGGCATATTATCCATGAATTGTTTCCTCCCTTGAGTAAGGGTAGTGTTGGTCCATTACATGTGGGGCAACCAATAATGGTGACCAAAACTACTAGCGTCTGGTTTTTTCTTAACAGTTTTTTCGGTCAAAGTGCTAATCTATGTGAGAAGATATGTTTATTTTCTTCCTTGGAATAATATCACTGAATAAAATAGCAAGTGGGGAAGTTAATTTAATTAACCAATTAGAAAGTGACATGCTATAGTTGGGTGTAAACTTGCCTTTGCATATTTTAACACTGAACGTCTCAGATTTATTCTCTACTCTTGTTTGACACTAATTTGGACATCTTTGAAAACATATTGAAAATGCTTTCTATGGCATGCATCAATTGATTCACATTATTAGCTCTACGGTACGCAAATATGGAACCCCTTTCCTCCGCAGATGCGTCATGTGGACTTAAATGGAGAGATCGTTATCATATTATCAAGGGAACCTGTGAGGGCTTACTTCATCTTCATGAGAAGCGTATTCTTCATTTAGATCTCAAGCCCGGAAATATATTGATAGCTGATCGCATGGTACCGAAAATTGCTGATTTTGGACTCTCAAGGTGCCTCGATGAAGACCAAACCTGAGCTTTTACTTCACATCTATGTGGATCTCAGTAAGTCACCGTCTTGAAAGCTCTTTTTTGGCAGGGGTTTGAAAGCTCTTATTTACTCTGCACACATCTATATTTTGTGCGCATTAATTTATTGGGCTGTATAAATCTTCTTGTAGGGGATACTTAGCACCAGAATTGTATAGAGGACAATTCACATTTGCGTCGGACATATATAGTCTTGGCATTATAATTGTGGAGATACTAACTGGAGAGAAGGGGTATCCAGAAGAGGAGAATGTAAGAACAATTTAAGTGTTTGCTCGTGTTAATGATAGATTTTCAAATGAAATGTGCTATGTTTTAACCGAGCCTTAGAGTAATTGCAGAAATCATGTATTCACAAACAAGAACGGTCTAAACTATCATCCACTTTTGTAGCACTGTGCCTTCAGCAGACCACATTGCATGTTTAATTAAGCCTTTGCGAGCACTAAGATCACATCCATGGCAGCCTGCAAAAGGGTGGTTTCACCCAAAAGATTGAATTTACAAAGAAATATGGAAATGCGATTATAAATGTCAAACCACCTTTTGCATCTGTGGTTGAGTAGTCGCTGCTGCTATAAAGTTTACCATCTACATTTTAACTCCTAGCTGCAACTTTGTAGGTAGTTGCAAATTGGATGAATCAGTTGGAGGCATCAGATCAGTGGTATACACAGTTGGAGCAAGTAAGAGTATGCACTAAGATAGGGATACAGTGCATGGACTTGGACCCAAAGAAGAGACCAGTTGCACGCCATATACTTGATAGGCTAGATAAAACAAAAATTACCATCAAAACTGGCATAAGTGGTTCATCAGTTGAGCAGCAGGTTAGTTTCCTAAAGGAACAGTATTGCCAAGAGAAAAAATCAAAGCTTTCATATCAGTACCTTGGAAAGGAAATCAAGGAACACGCTGAAACAGAAGGACATGCAGAATATGTAGAGATACCTAGAGAAGATCATTGGCAGCAAGGGCAGCAAGAAGCTTTGAGTGATCAATGGCCATTAAGGGGAGTGAAGGATGTAAAGAAAAATGTAAGCCCACAAGGTGCAAGTATTTCTAGCTCTAACAATGGTGTGCTCTACAAGTTGAACAATTTGGACATCTTCGACAGAAAAGCACACAGGAATCACGTGGGTATGGTGGGCCTACATTGGAGAATGTAAATTTTGTGAAACTTTTCAAAAAAAAGGAGCTCAGTCCAATTTTAAAGGATAAGAATCTTATTAGAAGAGATAGCTTTGGAGTAGTTTACATGGGCCTTGTTGATAGTGTGCCAGTCACAATAAGGAAGCTATTTAGTGGTAGTGTGGTACAGAATGAAGATTTTGCAAACGAAGTCATCATCCAGTCTCTAGTCATTCACGGAAATATGGTTAGGCTCATAGGTTGTTGCCTTGAATTTGAAGTCCCGATGCTAGTCCATGAGTTTCACTCTATAGCTAGCCTCCATTACATTCTTCACATCAACATCAAGGTGCCTCTTAACCTTGGCGTGCGATTAAGTATTGCTGCAACATCGGCAGGTGCTCTAGCTTATGTGCATTCTGCATTTGCTACGAAAATATTACACGGTGATGTTAAACCATCAAATATACTCTTGGATAACAACTTTGTGCCAAAGATCTGAGACATCGGCATATCAAGGTTGATCGTGAGAGGCCATGAACATAGCGGAATATCCATTGGTGACATGGCTTATATGGATCCGGTATATGTACGAACATGCCTACTTACCGAACAAAGTGATGTCTACAGTTTTGGAGTTATCATCTTGGAGCTTGTTACTAGGAGAAAGGCCACACATATGGACAAAAACAGCTTAGTAATTAATTTCCTTGAGAACCACAAGCAGGGGAGGAAATCGACCGAGTTGTTTGATAAGGAAATTGCAGTAACAGAAAATTTGAAGCTTCTTGACACTCTGGCAGGAATTGCTGCTGAATGCCTTAATTCTGATGTGGACCTAAGACCAACAATGGTAGATGTCGCAAATCGTCTATCCATGCTGAATCGATCCTGTAATTTGAGTTGACAAGTTGATGCATTTACAGATTTACTAGTGGAGTTTGAACATGTATGATGTGCTGAATAAGCTTCTGATATGCACAACTATGTATAAATGTGTGATGATCGAAGTGTGGTTGTAAAGAAATCTTTGAAGTCCCACCTGTTAAGTGCGCCCTCTCAGGCCTCCGGCAAGAAAAGCCCAGTCCGATTGTTCGTTATGCCTCTGTGGTGTTTACCTGGTCTGGATTTGTGGCTTACATCATATTCGTACCATCCTTATGATGTTAGTGATTAATTCTTGTACTGTGTACAGTTGACTCTGTGTTGGCACAGTCCCGCGTCGGACGTCGCTCCGGACAAGTACTTTCTGTCGGAGCACGTACGTACGCAGTAGCTAGCCGCGCTAGCCGGACGATCAGATCCGTCAGGAGATATGTGCACGTATAGGCGAAGCAGCCTAGCAGGCTGCTGGATCGATTCTAGCCAGTCACGATAGCTAGCTAGCTTGCACTAGCTAGTTTGTATCTCGGCGAGAAGGCAATACAGAGACACGCGAGTTGATGGCTATAGGGACGTATCGGTCCTATTGATCTTTATTACTTTGCGATCTGGGTTACAAAGTACACGTGGTACATAGGTATTTATATCAGCTAACCTAGCTAACATCAAATCCTAGTCGGTGACTGTTCCTAGTCCAACCCGGACAGGACTACTCCATCGTGGTTAATTCCAACACTCTGTTCATAGAGTTTGGTTAATGCTGATGGAGTTCACATCACGATTGTCACCAAACCATTTGTACGAATTTGCATGGTGATATGAACAGTTGTTCTGCGAGTAGCCGCAGCAACGCAGACCTCAGCAACTCACACACACGCATACAGTCTGTGGCTGCTAATACTGATTCTACGTTCAAATAACCTGCAATGCCTGCTCGCGCACTCCACGGTCCACCGTCTTGTGTTACGGACGATGAGGGTGGTGTTTTGCATTGATTTCAGGTGGCCTACGGCCCGATATCCAGAGCAAAAGTAAATTTTAATTCAGTATGCATTCTGCTGCCTCCCGAGCCAAACCTGAAAGGGAAATAAAATTCAGATTCACACAGCTGCACGCCTGCACCACGTTCAGACTTGGATATGTCTGATGGTTATATAAGAGTCAGGGCCAGTTCTTTTGGGCGATTCTCCCAGAATCGCCCTCCTCCCCAGCTTCTCCCAGAATCGCCCCTCGATATATTTTTTACAATCCTATCTAGTTAAGGTCTAATTAGCTAGGATTGTAAAAAACATATGAAGTGACGATTCTGCGAGAAGCTGGGGAGGGGGGTGATTCTGGTAGAATCGCCCAAAAGAACTGGCCCTCAGTGGTGGTTGCTGGAGCTTTGAAGGAAAAAAAAAATAGGCAGATAGCTAGGCTAGGGTGTGAATGGAGATCCAAGAAGATTCCAACGATCCACAGCTGAAGTGACACGGGCACCACCACAACAGATTCATCTCAGCTGCAACAGCCAAAAAAAGACTGGAACGATCTTGATTCAGAGCAGCTGAGAGAGGATTCAATCAGATACTTGGGCTGTCAACTGGTTGACCAGCCCAACCCAACTACTACATCCGATCCAAAAAAAATGTTGTGGTTTAGTTTAGCTTTAGTTTAAATTTGAACTAAAGCCACGACACTTTTTTTGGATTGGAGGGAGTAATGTAGTTTGCATTCCTCGTTGCTGCTTGTTGTCGCGCTCCCCGCACTTTTTTTTTTCTCTGAACGTGAACTCACATCACCAATGTGCTAACGATCATTGGCGCTCGTCAGCGATGGGTTTTCCCATGGGGTTGAAGGATAAAATGTTGTGTCAGCTGAAGATAAAATGCCGTGTCAGCTGAAGATAGGAGGAGGAATATTGTAAGGCAAGGTATTACCAGTTCAAACTATAACTCCGTATGCCAGAGCATGCGATTGGAGATCGACGAGCATGGCCGGCGGAGTTTCTTTATTTGAAGAAGAACGACGTCAGGAAAGCTACACGCCATTAGTTTTGGGCCAGTTCTTTTAGTGGCTTCTAGAATAAGCTGGAATAAGCTGCCCCCTACCCAGTTCAAGACGTCAGGCAGCAATCGGAGATTGTCGCATGTAAAGCAATCAAGGGCAACACGAAGCAAATCGATCCGATGTGGAGGCGGCGTAACGCGCGTGGTGGCCAACGCACGCGATGGGAGTAGCAAGAGTCCGCGTACAGCGGCGGCGGCAAGCAGCTCGATCGGGCGTGCGGGGCAAGGCAGCACAAGCGGCGTATTGGATACAGGCGATTGAGCGTCTCGGCAGGATTCCAATCGGACTCGGAGGCTCGGGCGGCGTGTACGCGGGAGGTCTACGTGGGCGGTGCAGCATTGGGTCACGAACAGCGGCAGCAGCTGGAGCGCCCGGCTGGATAAGGTCCAGGTGGGCTGTGGCCCATGCGGGGCTGCAGACCAAGGCGCGGGTATGGCCCTGTTGCAGAAGCAGGAGACGCGCGTACGAGGAAGCCGGAGGACAAGGTGCTGCTGCGTGTTGGGTGAAAAATCACAAAACTGGCCATTTGGCCAAAGTTCAGCACAAAATAGCCCCGTTTTTAAAATATTTCACAAAATGGCCCTACCTGCATGACACCCGCATCCGGGGCGCCATGCTAAACATCACGATGCCCTGGTCAAAGGCGCCATATGGGTCGCCGATGACTTGCCACGCTGGCAGGGCAGGACCACCATAACGCCCCCGCCCAGGGCGCGATGCACACCACCATGACACCCCTGCCCAGGGCGCCATGCCCCTTGCATAAAACAAAGCACTTCCTCTGTTTCCCACCCCAATCCCTCTCTTTTCCCCTTATCCCCCCCGGCCGCCCCACTCATGCCCCTTCCTAATGCCCACAAAATTTCGTGGATCGGAGCTCCAAATCGGTGATTTATCCTTCCCTTCGACCCCTCAAGGTATTCTCCATCATTCCTCCTCTTTTTGTTGGTTGAAATCTCCACATTGTGGGGATTTGGGGAAACCCTAGGTCATCCAATTTTGCTATTTTTGTTGATGCATTTTGGTGTTTATGATTCTAGATGGCGAGGATCGTCAATGTGCATCATGTCGACTTTGTCTCCTTTGAGAAGGGAGACGCGGAGTATGGTGACCCGAAGAAGAACCCGGTAGTGATGGTGTTTCCCACAAGTCCTAGCCTTGAGGAGGTTTTGGTTGAGCTTCGAAGAAGGTTGAATTGGATGGAAGAAAGCGATGGAGTAGACTTAATCGGAAGGTATAATGTTGGGTATGGGCAACATATTCGTTGGAAGATAATGCCTCTTGATTCCGAGTTTCATTGGGAAGCATATAAAGAGAGTGTGTTGGCCTCACAAGATAAATCATTTGAGTTATTTGCCACAAAGGTTGTTCGTGCTCGGTTGCACATTGATTTGAATCGGTGTGCATCTTCATATAATGTTAGAAGCCCGGTTGGAGATTCAACACATGTCACTCTGGATGTGCATGACACAACAATGAGCCAACCTCCAATGACCCAATGTTTGAGCCCCGTCGGGAATGACCAAGTTGATAATGAAGACTTGCACATGGATGGTGGTGAGTTTGAGGGTGATGAATCGAAGGCTTATCTTCATGACAATTATGTTGGTGATGTTGAGGCAAATTGCATGGAAGAGGACATGGACCATGAGATTCCATACAATAGGGCTTATGCGTGGGACTCGGAGGATGAAGGCCCGGATGAAGAAATAGATGAGGATGGTTTGATGGCTAAAGAAGCCAATGCTTTCAAGAAGGTAATAGGCCGTAGTCACAAGACATCATTGTTTCGTGATCTAAGCCTAGCCGATAAGGTGATTGTTGATGGTGGGACAAGTTAAATTCTTGCACCAAGGTTAACTTCAAAGCGAGATACCAAAGCAAGTGTGTATGGTGTTAGTGAAGGAACAATCTTTGAAAGCTTGGCAGAACTTCAAATATGGGCCAAGGACTACGCGGTTAAGTTTCATCGGCCATTCTTTGTGGAGAAGTCAAACTCGAAAGTGCGTTATGTGGTCAGATGTGAGGAACACAAGAATCATTGCCCTTGGGTTATCCGTGCAAGATGTGTCAAAGGCGGGCCACAATGGAAGATTACAAGTTCCGTGTTTCACCATCGGTGTAGTGGCAAGGATATTGATGATGCTAATGTAAAGGATGATCACCGTCAATTGACCTCCAAATTCATTACATATCGATTTTCAGCCTCCATAAAGATACTCCCGACATATCCCATTCGGGCTTTGATGGAGATGGTGAAGGAGGTTTTTGGGTACGAGGTGAAGTATGGGAAGGCATGGAAGGCCAAGCAAGCTGCCTTTGAGATATTGTATGGTGGTTGGGAAGAATCATACAACCGGCTCGCGATGGTGTTGAAAGCAATGGCGGCAGAAAATCCTGGCATGTACTATATGGTGGAGCCAGATGGCGTGAGAACAAGGATATACAACGATGCAACCGTTCGAATATTTGGACGTGCATTCTGGACTTTTGAGCCATGCATTAGGGCCTTCAAGCATTGTAGGCCGGTTATGTCCATGGATGGCACATTTCTGACCGGCCAGTTCAAGGGCACATTGTTGATCGCCGTTGCTAATGATGGTGGTGACAAATTGGTTCCATTGGCGTTCGCTTTGGTGTCGGCGGAGAACAATGACAACTGGGAGTGGTTTCTTAGTTTAGTGAGGACCAAGGTAATTGGACCTCAAAGAGAGGTTTGCATCATCTCGGACCGCCACCCAGGGATACTCAATGCTGTGGAGATTGACATTCCAGGACATCCTCGTGTGCATCATAGGTGGTGCATGAGGCATTTTGTGTCTAACTTTTACCGAGCATGTGGAGACAAGGAATTGTCTGACCTTCTTCATGATTGTTGTCTCGCATTCACCACTAAACATTTCGAGAAATTGGGGGACAAAGTGTATGCCAAAGCAAACAATGGTGGCAAAGATTTCCTAAATAGGAATCTTGCCGATAAAGGAAAGTGGCACGGGCTTTTGACAACGATGGAGTGAGGTACGGTGACATGACAAACAACATGGCTGAATGTTTCAACATGGTGCTAAAGGGTGTCCGTGCATTGCTAGTGACAGCAATAGTAGAGTATACATTCCAGAAGTTGAATGTCTATTTTCAAAAGTATAGTGAAGAAACATCCAACTTGATGTCCGGGAAAAACAAGGCCATTTTCGACGACCATGGCGCCCTGGGATAGGGCGTCATACATGGCGCCCAGAAAAAATGCATGGCGCCCCCAACATCAGGAGCTTAAAATCTTAAGACTTGCCATCTACACGACCATGGCGCCATGGTCTGGGGCGCCGTGCTGGGCAACGCATGGCGCCATGGTCTGGGGCGCCGTGCTGTAGACCATGGCGCCTTGATCTGGGGCGCCATGCTGTCAAGTTCTGTTTCTTCTTCTTTTTCTGTTTTTGTTTCTGTTTTTGATTTTGATGAGAAAGCTACAAAGTTTCCGACAATAAGTGTTGACAGACATAAATGACACACATCAAAGTTTCCAACAAATAATTTCACGACATCAAGTTTTGGACAAATACTACAAGTCCTCGACAACCATAAGTTCACGACATCTAGTTTTGGACAAATACTACAAGTCCTCGACAACCATAAGTTCACGACATCTAGTTTTGGACAAATACTACATCAACTTGACGACAAATGCATCATTTCCTTCCTTTCCCCCTCTTAGCCGGTGTAGCATCCTTCCTCTTCACTAAGCGCCTTCTCCTCTGGAGCTGCGGCACCTCCTCTTCCTCCTCCTCTGAGGCGGCCTCGATCACCGGGTCCTTACGTGCCTTCCTTGCATATTTGCCCGAAGTATACTTTCCACGCCTTTGACTAGGCTGAGGCGCATCGGGCATCTGTGAGGTGTTAATCTCATCATGCGTATGTTCATCCCCCTCCTCCCCCTCGTCATCAACCGATTCGTCGCCTTGCTGCTGGGTGCCGCTTGATGATGATCTCGACCTCGAAGCAGTAGGGGCTGCGACATTGGTGGAGCGGCAGCCTAGTAGAGCACCAAGGCCACGTGCCCAAGACATGCTCCGCTATGAAATTGACATATCATGAAGTTAGGAGATATACCTCAAAAATGTGTATGGAAAGCAAATTATCAAATGTCATACCTCAACAAAAGCTTTAAGCTTGTTGTATGACTCTTCACCTGGAGGGTACTTGAGTGCCTCGCCGGCGTCGTTGACATGCTTCGAGAGCTCGTTTTGCTGTTGGACACAATAGGACAAATCATTTTGGCACAATGTAGGCAAGCATATAGATATAACGGTAACTTACCACAAAGCGGATAGTTGGCGCCGATTCATACCGTCTGCCATCTCTAATAAGCCTGTTGTACTCAATATTGGCCATCCGATCAAAACCTGGATTAGGTTCATGTAATATGTCCCCTGGCTGAAATGCGGGTGCGTTAAGTTGAGTACGTGCAACGGAACGAAACCACACAAGATAATTGTTGAATGCTTCCGTATCAAAAGGCCATGGGAGAGGCTTAGAAGTGGGTTGACGCAATGAAAGCTCAATCTTATTGAGCTTCTTCTTGAACTCCTGGATATACATGTCATGCTCTCGATACCATTTTTTTATACTCTTCTGCTTCATCTTGTCGAGATTGCATAGCATTTGGCAATGCATTTTCGTTACTATCTTCAAAACAATGGAGAAAGCATTTGAAGTGCTAAGCACTTACCTATGCAAATGTAGCGAAGTGTCCTTGTACATCGGCGGGGTCTCTTGAAATAAGCCAAACTGTGTCATAACTCGTTGTGGCTGATAAAACTCAACAGCATAATAACAAATCAACGGGCAACGCATCCGCCATAAGTGTGCTTCCTGTAGACACTTTGGGTTAAGTCTGAAAGTAATAAAACCAACTCCCCTACCAATGTTGCCCTCCGTTCCGTACGGTTCCCAAGTAACCTATAAACAAAGATTAAGAAAACAACTACATTGTTAGTATGATTTTTGGAAAACCGAAGAAACCGAAGAGACAAAGCAAGAAGCTACTAAGATAACCTGCTCCGGGGTCATGATGTCAAGCTCGTTACAGTAGTGCAAATACATGGTCTTTGAATTGCCAACAAAACCTTCAACCTTGTCCCACTTATACGCCCATGTAGGCATACGGTCTGGGTCATGATGATCATCCTACGGATCGTAACCCTTTGGTGTCGGCCGCCCCACTGGCAAGTGCTCCCAACTCCATATCGATAATAGAAGCATCAGACCACCGATGTTCGCTTCCTTTGACTCTACGATGTTTCTTGGATTCGCGCCCCTATGGCACGCATCGTCCAGCTACAAACAAACAAGAAATATGTCATTATAAACTAAATAAAATTTCTACATGGTGAACACACTATTATAAGCAAAACTACTTACCTGACGATACAAATAAGCCAACGCCGCCGTACCCCAACTGAGTCCATGCTCCTACCCAGCAAACAGCTTAAGCCACATAAAGGAAGCGTTCACGCCAGTGCCGTTAGAGAAAAGAGTCCAACTGACTACATACCACAAGTATGCCCTGGTATACTGCTGCACTTTTTCATCGTCCGCATCAGCCGGGCATTCCCCAAAGTGTTCAGCAATCCAATGATAGCTTGCACCGGCGGACTTCCTTTGTACCCCTGGCTCCCTCCCTATGAGTCCAACCATAATCTCACGCCATCCATCAGAATCTTTGCTAAAACAAATAGGCTCTCCTTTGATGGGAAGTCCAGTGATCAGAGTCACATCCTGCAAAGTGACCGTCATCTCCCCAGCATAGAAGTGAAAAGTATGTGTCTCAGGGCGCCATCGGTCAACGAGTGCTGTGATCGCACAAGGGTTCATCTTCGGCATCGAACGAGACACGAGTGAGATGAAAGGGAGAAGCCCGGTCTTTCGGATATACTCCGTGTATCGCTCGTCATACTCCGTTTTGTCATGAACTGAACCGGACCTCAGGTGAAGCTGATCAAAAACCCTTCCTTCTTCTGCCATGAACCGTCCACGATGCAATTGATTGTACGATGGATTGATAAGAGAGGCCATCCTGCAAATTACAAATGTATATGGTAAGCCCCGTTGTCATTTGCAAATATCCGCACTAGTGCAAAAACATACATACATGTGCAAAATTTCTACACTAATTCTTCTTCCATACACCATATATGTGCATAAAATTTTCTACAATACCATACACCATATATTTGCACTAATTCTTCCATACACCATATATGTGCGTACATATCCTAACCAAATTAATAGCACTTTCATAAAAATCCTATATCATACATATTCTAAGCCATACATATCCTAAATCACACTAATCCCTACATTATCACACCAAAATCCACTATCCATTTCAAGAAAATGATGAACTAGGGTTTCACCCAAATCAATCAAATGTAGAGATTTCAACCAATAGAAAGAGGGGAAAGGGAGGAGAATACCTTGAGGATTCGAAGGGCAACCGGATCCACTGATTTTTGGCTCAGATCCGCAACATTTGAGTGGGGAGAGGGAGGGGCGATTTGAGGGGCGCCGGTGTGGGGAAAGAACAGAGAGAGAGGAGAGAAAGAACGAACAGAGAGCAGAGGGGCTCAGATGGCGATATGAAGGGGTATGGCGCCCCAGGCCGGGGCGTCGTCACTAGTAGAAAACAGGGCTTTGGTTCGGGCCAGCCCAGCCCATTAGTCCCGGTTCAGTCACGAACCGGGACCCATGGGGGGCATACGTCCCGGTTCATGCGCCCAGGGGGCCGGCCGGGGCCTCGTGGGCATTGGTCCCGGTTCGTCTGGACCCATTTGTCCCGGTTCCTGGCACGAACCAGGACCAATGGGCCTCGCTCCTGGTCCACATCCATTGGCCTCGGTTCGTGGCTTGAACCGGGACAGAAGGGGGGCCTTTAGTCCCGGTTCCACGCACGAACCGGGACCAATGAGGTGGCTATATATACCCCATCGCCGGCGAGCAGAGCACTCCACACTGCTCTGTTTTTTCTGGCCGGCGAGGGGAGAGCTTTGTGGTGCTCTAGCTCACCTCCTATGCACATGAGGTGTTTGATGAAATGCCCGAGCCACACTAGTTAAGCTTTCTCCTCTCGAAGCTCGACCTTCAAGCTCAATTTTCCTCAAGATTTGTCTCGGTTTAGCGGTCCGTCACGTCCCGTCCCCGTCTTCACCGCCGTCGATCGCCCGCGCCGATCTCGTCGCCGGCATAACCATGGTGAGACTCTTGTTCTTATCTTCTTTCTAAAAGAAAAAAATTCTTACTTGTATGATTTAGATAGATACTTGTCTAATTTTCTTACTTTTATTATTGTTTGTTATTATATAGTGCGATGGTTTTGGTATCCGCCCCCGTCGGCCCTCGTCCTGTCTATGATTTGGATGTGGTATATATTATATTTTATAACTATTTTGTTCATTTATTGTTTATGACAATTATGCCGACCAACGTGACATAGATTTTTTTATCTAGGAGGTATGTGAACCGGAAATTCCAACCGACCCTATTGTCGAGAGGTTAAATTTAGTTGAAGAAGAAAACAATTACTTGAAGGAAAAATTGAAAAAAATTGAGGAGGAGAAGATGATATTGGAGTTGCATGTTGCGGATGTCGTCGATGATCACAAGATCAAGATGGATGCAATGCACTTCAAGATTAGAAAGTATAGAAAATATGTCATTCATACCGAGGCTTGGTATCAGTATGCCGTTGGATCAATTGTTACCTTGGTTGCGATTATGATCGCATTTGTTGTTGCATTGAAATGTTTTACATAGTTTCAATGTATGGTTTAATTAGATTCTTTGGAGAGCTATATGTTGTTCAATGAGAACTATGTATGTACTTTGGTTTTAATGTGATGATGAACTTCTATTAATTTGGTCACTTATCTATTCATGATGTTTTGTAATTGTTTTTTACACACTTAATTATATATAATGCACGCAGATGAACCGGCAATGGATGTACGGTGACAGACGCACCTCCGAGTACATTAAGGGCGTGCATAATTTTCTCGAAGTAGCTGAGGCAAACAAGCAAAATGGTTTTATGTGTTGTCCATGCCCTATATGTGGGAATATGAAGTCTTACTCTGACCGGAAAATCCTTCACACCCACCTGCTTGAGAAGGGTTTCATGCCACACTATAATGTTTGGACCAGGCACGGAGAAATAGGGGTTATGATGGAAGACAGCGAAGAAGAAGAGGACGATGACAACTATGTGCCCCCTGAATACGATGATGCTGCAACGGGGGAAGCTGAAGATCAAGAGGAACCAGACGATGTGCCCGATGATGATCTCCGCCGGGTCATTGTTGATGCAAGGAGACAGTGCGAAAGTGAAAAGGAGAAGCTGAAATTCGATCGCATGTTAGAGGATCACCAAAAAGGGTTGTACCCCAATTGCGAAGATGGCAACACAAAGCTCGGTACCGTACTGGAATTACTGCAGTGGAAGGCAGAGAATGCTGTGCCTGACAAAGGATTTGAGAAGCTACTGAAAATATTGAAGAAGAAGCTTCCAAACGATAACGAATTGCCCGACAGTACGTACGCAGCAAAGAAGGTCGTATGCCCTCTAGGATTGGAGGTGCAGAAGATACATGCATGCCCTAATGACTGCATCCTGTACCGCGGTGCGTAGGAGGATTTGAACGCATGCCCGGTATGCGGTGCATTGCTGTATAAGATCAGACAAGATGACCCTGGTGATGTTGACGGCGAGCACCCCAGGAAGAGGGTTCCTGCCAAGGTAATGTGGTATGCTCCTATAATACCACGGTTGAAACGTCTGTTCAGAAACAAAGAGCATGCCAAGTTGATGCGATGGCACAGAGAGGACCGTAAGAAAGACGGGAAGTTGAGAGCACCCGCTGACGGTTCGCAGTGGAGAAAAATCGAGAGAAAGTACCGGGCTGAGTTTGCAGGTGACCCAAGGAACGTATGGTTTGGTTTAAGCGCGGATGGCATTAATCCTTTCGGGGAGCAGAGCAGCAATCATAGCACCTGGCCCGTGACTCTATGTATCTATAACCTTCCTCCTTGGCTGTGCATGAAGCGGAAGTTCATTATGATGCCAGTACTCATCCAAGGCCCTAAGCAACCCGGCAACGACATTGATGTGTACCTAAGGCCATTAGTTGAAGAACTTTTACAGCTGTGGAATGGAAACGGTGTACGTGTGTGGGATGAGCACAGACAGGAGGAATTTGACCTGCATGCGTTGCTGTTTGTAACCATCAATGATTGGCTTGCTCTCAGTAACCTTTCAGGACAGACAAACAAGGGATACCACGCATGCACGCACTGTTTAGCTAACACCGAAAGTATATACCTAGACAAATGCAGGAAGAATGTGTACCTGGGGCATCGTCGATTTCTTCCGACCAACCATCAATGTCGAAAGAAAGGCAAGCATTTCAAAGGCGAGGCAGATCACCGGAAGAAGCCCGCCATGCGTACCGGTGATCACGTACTTGCTATGGTCAATGATTTACACATAATCTTTGGAAAGGGTCCTGGCGGACTATCTGTTCCGAATGACGCTAAGGGACGCGCTCCCATGTGGAAGAAGAAATCTATATTTTGGGACCTACCCTACTGGAAAGACCTAGAGGTCCGCTCTTCAGTCGACGTGATGCACGTGACAAAGAACCTTTACGTGAACCTGCAAGGCTTCTTGGGCATGTATGGAAAGACAAAAGATACACCGGAGGCACGGGAGGACCTGCAACGTTGGCACGAAAAAGACGGCATGCCTCCAAAGCAGTATGAAGGTCCTGCCAGCTACGCTCTTACCAAAGAAGAGAAGGAAATCTTCTTTGAATGCCTGCTCAGTATGAAGGTCCCGTCTGGCTTCTCGTCGAATATAAAGGGAATAATTAATATGGCAGAGAAAAAGTTCTAGAACCTAAAGTCTCATGACTGCCACGTGATTATGACGCAACTGCTTCCGGTTGCATTGAGGGGGCTTCTACCGGAAAACGTTCGATTAGCCATTGTGAAGCTATGTGCATTCCTCAATGCAATCTCTCAGAAGGTGATCGATCAAGAAATCATACCAAGGCTAAGGAGTGATGTGGCGCAATGTCTTGTCAGTTTCGAGCTGGTGTTCCCACCATCCTTCTTCAATATCATGACGCACGTCCTAGTTCATCTAGTCGATGAGATTGTCGTTCTGGGCCCCGTATTTCTACACAATATGTTCCCCTTTGAGAGGTTCATGGGAGTCCTAAAGAAATATGTCCGTAACCGCGCTAGGCCAGAAGGAAGCATCGTCATGGGCCATCAAACAGAGGATGTCATTGGGTTTTGTGTTGACTTCATTCCTGACCTTAAGAAGATTGGTCTCCCTCAATCGCGATATGAGGGGTGACTGACTGGAAAAGGCACGCTAGGAGGGGACTCAATAATATGCAGGGACGGGCATTCTTGGTCTCAAGCACACTACACAGTTCTACAGAACTCTACCTTGGTGACCCCGTATGTCGATGAACACAAGAACATTCTACGCTCCAAACACCCGGAGCAGTGTGACGACTGGATTACATGTGAACACATCAGGACTTTCGGCAGTTGGTTGGAAACACGTCTCAGAGGTGACAATACTGTTTCTGATGAGCTGTACTCGTTGTCCAGGGGACCATCTTCGACTGTATTGACTTACAAAGGATACGAGATAAATGGGAATACATTTTACACGATTGCCTAAGATCAAAAGAGCACCAACCAAAACAACGGTGTCCGCTTTGATGCAGCAACCAAGAGGGGAAAGGACACATATTATGGTTACATAGTGGACATATGGGAACTTGACTACGGACATGATTTTAAGGTCCCTTTGTTTAAGTGCAAATGGGTCAATATGTCAGGAGGCGGGGTACAGGTAGACCCACAGTACGGAATGACAACAGTGGATCTGAACATTCTTGGCTACACAGACGAACCATTCGTCCTAGCCAATGATGTGGCAAAGGTTTTCTATGTGAAGGACATGTCTACCAAACCGAGAAAAAGAAAAGATAAGGAAGCGAATACATCATACGATGAGCCAAAGTGCCACATAGTTCTTTCAGGAAAAAGAGACATCGTGCGATTGGAGGGCAAGACAGACATGTCTGAAGATTATGAAAAGTTTCATGAAATTCCTCCCTTCAAAGTCAAGGCTGACCCAAGCACCCTGTTAAGAAATGAAGAATATCCATGGTTACGGCGCAATAAGCAAAGGACACAAGCGAAGAAAAAATGAAGACTTTCTCTCCACAACTATTATGATGATGCCTTTGATCTAGAATATCACTGCAGTTACATGTGAAGAAATGAAATCCCTTTGTAACAGACGAGTTTCCGTATGAAACCCTGATACTTCGAAAGAGATTGTCCGTTTTGTACACGAACTGCATCCAGTTTTTGCCGTAACCCTCTCAACTTTTTAGCACATGCTATGTGGGTGAAATGATGATACCATGGCAACTTTCAACCTTTTCAGAGTTCATTTGATGTGCTTTTCAATTTCAGGGTCATTTAGCGCAAAAAATCAGTAAATGCATGAAAAACAACAAATGAATTCAGAAAGGGTTGAAAATTGATGATGTGGCTTTGAATGGTGCATTTTGAACACACAAAAACTCTGGAGTTCAAATAAGTTCAAAAAAATGAAATCCCTTTGTAACAGACGAGTTTCCGTATGAAACCCTGATACTTCGAAAGAGATTGTCCGTTTTGTACATGAAGTGCATCCAATTTTTGTCGTGACCCTCTCAACTTTTTAGCACATGCTATGTGGGTGAAATGATGATACCATGCCAACTTTCAACCTTTTCAGAGTTCATTTGAAGTCCTTTTCAATTTCAGGGTCATTTAGCGTAAAAAATCAGTAAATGCATGAAAAATAACAAATGAAGTCAGAAAGGGTTGAAAATTAATGATGTGACTTTGAATGGTGCATTTTGAACACACAAAAAGTCTGGAGTTCAAATAAGTTCAAAAAATTGAAATACCTTTGTAACAGGCGAGTTTCCGTATGAAACCTTGATACTTCGAAAGAGATTGTCCGTTTTGTACACGAAGTGCATCCAGTTTTTGCCGTAACCCTCTCAACTTTTTAGCACATGCTATGTGGGTGAAATGATGATACCATGCCAACTTTCAACCTTTTCAGAGTTCATTTGAAGTGCTTTTCAATTTCAGGGTCATATAGCTCAAAAAAATCAGTAAATGCATGAAAAATAACTAATGAAGTCAGAAAGGGTTGAAAATTGATGATGTGGCTTTGAATGGTGCATTTTCAACACACAAAAAGTCTGGAGTTCAAATAAGTTCAAAAAAATGTCTTCAGAATTTTTTTGTTCGAAGCTTTAATAGCAAACTAAAATAACAAAATCTGTTTTTGATTAAAACAGACATTTCAAATAACCAAAAAATTACCAAATTGAATTTAATGATAAAACACAGTAATATTAAATAGCAGGAAAAACAATCACTCAAAAATCTATTTTTATAGTAAAGTTATTCATAAACTATTGATTCACACAAATTTCAAAAAATTCAAATTTAAACTATTCGAATTGCAAAACTAATGGCACTAACAGAAAGTTTATAATTTTTATTACCTAAAAGCAAAAAGAATCACTGAAAAACAGTAAGTATGTTGTTGTAAGTAGAACCAAAATAAAATAAATAAAGCAAAAAAGAAAACAAAAAAACTGGAAAAAAAATAAAAAAATGGGCCACCACGGCCTGAATACGACTAGGAACCCAACCATGGGCCAGGATTCAGGCCGGCAGTAGGCCCAGTAGGCCCACAGGCAAGGATTGATAGAGTAGGCCCGAAAGCCTGCAGTTGAGAGGAGCTCGAGAGGGTGGACGCAGCAGCGCTTATAAACCACTCTCGAGCTCTCTCAACTAGCGAGGTGGGACTAAACAACCCACCGCACCGCGCCAGCGCAAGGCATTTGGTCCCGGTTGGTGGCACGAACCGGGACCAAAGGTGGGTATTGGTCCCGGTTTGTGCCACCAACCGGGACCAAAGGTTGTGGTATACAAGGCCACACTTAGAATTTTTTCCCCAAATCTCCCATTATCTCCCACGACGGCCGAACCATAGCACGACGCCGCCAGGCTGCTGCACCGGAGATCGCCGTCACCTCGCCGTCGCCGAGCCCTGCCCCGACACCGCGCCCTGCCCCGACCTCGCCGTCGCCCTACCCCGACCTCGCTGTCGCCGAGCCCTGCCCCGATGCCGTCCCCGCTCCCCTGCAACACTGTGGTCCGCGCCTCGCCGTTCCCCTCCTCTCCTCCTCCCCCCCGCGCCCCAATGCCGCCGCCCACCCCGACGCCGATGCCACCCGCGCTCCGGCCGCTCCGACGATCGCCCCTGTTTTTTTTTCTTTTTTTTCCTTTGTTCAAGTTGAATTATGTAATGGAGATTATTGGAGATTATGTAATTCTCTATATATGCTATGTATATGCTCTTTTTGAAATTTTAGGTATATGCTCTGTATATGCTCTTTTTTGCATTTTTAGAAAAATATTGGAGATTATGTAATGCTCACAAAAAAGTCTATTTTTTGTTCATAAGAATTTTATGTATGTATGTTCATATGCAAAAGTTACATTTAAGAAAAAAAGAAAATGTATGTATATTCATATGCAAAGAATATGCAAAAGTTAGAATTTTTTATGTTCATAGAATTTTTTTTGGTGATATTGTAGAATATGAACCTTTTGAATATGGATGGATGGATGGATGAACATTTTGTTAGATAATTTTTTCTGTAGTATATATATGAAAACTTGATCAATTTTTTTTGTAGTTGATGATGATGATGATATGAAAACTTGGTCAATTTTTTTTGTAGTAGATGATGATGATGATATATGAAAACTTGGTCAATTTTTTCTGTTGTAATTTTGTTCATGAATGTTTTCTATTAAAACTCATATTAAGTTTGTTCGATGAATGTTTCATGTGAGAGAGGGAGTAAAAACTCATCAGACATGAGGGGGGAGGAGTCCCCCTCCGGTTCATCTGTCCAAACATTCCCGGATGTTGTCCCCCTTCACCTATATATTGTGTAGTGCCGCGTTAGAACACCCCTAACTCTCTCGGGAATTGAACATATATTCAAAATTTACCAAGTTACTAAGTTACTAAGTTAAAATGTTCATATATTCAAAATGAGTTAAAAGAATCATACATTCAAAATTTACTCCCGGTCTGCTAGCCCGACCAACTCTCGAGGCCAGCAAACCCTAGAAGAAAGAGCATTTTTGATCTCCTACCCCCTCCCGCCCCTACCCGATAAACTCTTGAGGCCACCCAATCCCCCAAGAAGAAAACTCCGGTAACTTCGACATGACGGGGGACGTCGATCAACCCCCTCCCGACCAACTCTCGAGTCCACCTAAACCCTGAAAGTATAACCCCGGCCCGATCGACATGAGGGGGGGACGTCGAACATGCATGAGAGAGGCGGTCCTCAACTAATCCATTGCTCATATATGCATATGATTCCTTGTTGTGATATTAGAAGCGTTGTCGAGGCCACCCCAAACCCTAGAAGCGTTGCCTAGGCCACCCCAAACCCTAGAAGCGTTGTCGAGGCCACCCCAAACCGTAGAAGCGTCGAGCTAGCTAGGTCTACGTTTGCACTAATATATCCATCTGTCATGTTTGTATATTAATTGCCATGTTGTAATATTTGCAGAAACTATGGAGCACCGAGACATCGAAGCATAACAGTTGTTGGGGGACATAATCCTCGGCGGAGGTGATGTCTTGTCGTTTCTCAACGACACCGATGGTCTGGAAGGAGAGGCTGAAGCAGGCTCCGGTGATCGAACAATGGAGGTGGAAGGACATGATTATGATGGCTCCGGTGACGGAATGCCTGTGGAAGAAGGAGACCGTGATGACTGCTCCGGTGAGCGAACGGAGGAAGGAGATGTTGCAAAGTCCAGCGAGGTATATATATTAATTAAGCCTAAGCTGACTACCTAATTCATGCATTAATTGTTTTGGTATGTACACATATTAACTCTCTTCTTTCTTCTTTTCTAGCCCTCCGGATCGAGCCAAACTTCAGTAACGAGACGAGGCCCGAAGAAAAGGTTGCGCTAGGATGAAAGGTTCACGATCACAACAATCAAGGGCGATGGTCAACCGATTGAACCCAGCCGGACCAAGGAAGCATTTTCTGCTCAGTGCGGAGTTCTTGTTAGGGACATGATCCCGATCAGCATCCACCAATGGAATAAGCCTAAGAGCGAAGACCCTCAAGTGTCTTTTGTCAACGATAGACAGAAAGATGATCTTTGGACCGCGCTGAAGGCAAATTTCACCCTACCGCCAGAGGAGGATCCGGATAAGCCAGTTATAGAGCCATTGGTCAAGGCTCATGCTCTTAAGAAGATGGCAGATCTATTCAGGAGGTGGAAGAATGAGTTGAAATCAACTTTTGTCGACAAAGGGAAGACTCCAGAATTCACTAGCCGATTTGAGAAGATAAGAGATCACTGGCCCGCATTTGTGGCCCACAAGATATCGGAGAAGAGTAAGAAGATGTCAGCGACAAACAAGAAAAATGCTGCAAAGAAGGAGTATCACCATCGCACGGGGTCAGGTGGCTACCTCAAAGCCCGGCCTTTGTGGGACAAGGCTGAGAAGGACCTGCTTGATAAAGGGGTCGAACCAGAGACATTGAACTGGCCAGACCGTTCAAGGACTTGGTTCTTCGGGGTTGGGGGAACCTTGGACCCTGAAATAGGAAAGTGCCGTTGGACGAAGGAGCAACTTGAAATACCCGTCAAGAAGCTTTAGAAGTATATCGCCGCTGCGAAGCAAGGGACGTTCGTTCCCGACAGAGAGAACGACGAGCTCACACAGGCCCTCGGGAATCCTGAGCACCCAGGACGAACACGAGGCACGGCAGGCTCCATTGCGTGGAAGGAAGGGTTTCCCAGCGCAGGCGGTTACAAAACCCGGGATAGGAGGAGGAAAGTGGAGCAGACCGAACTGCAGAAGCTGAATGCAAGGGTACGAGCGCTAGAGGAACAAGCACTAGTTCAGAGGCAGCGACCTGCCGAAGCTACCCCAGAAGCTACTCCGCCATCTCAGCGGAGAAGCAGCGTGGCTTCCACCGAGCTCCTTCAACAGCCTCACTTCACGGCTCCCAGCTACCCCGTGGATGCTATCACGGAGGCTCAAGATTGCCATCTTATGGCGCAATGGCAGCACCTCAAGGTCAAGGCGGCTGTCGGCTCTGTTGCACCTCCTCAACCCGGCGCAACTTTTCACTGCCTTCCGATTCCAGAAGGCTATGCTGTTGTGATGGTCGATGAAATAACGGAGGGATTTGAGGAGCTCGAGCTTGACCACCCTACCGGTGAAGGGGAGACTCAGCTGGGTCTTGCTCTGAAGACTCCATGTCTACGGCGGAAGGAGCTCATCAACCTTCCGAACTGGACGCCTCCGCCTCCTCCTCCGGCGAGTCAAGACACTCCGCCTCCTCCTCTGGCGAGTGATCAGGGCACTCCGCCTCCTTCTCCGGCTGCTCTGGCGCGTGGCGGCACTCCGCCTCCTTCTCCAGCCGCTCCGGCGCGTGGCGGCACTCCGCCTCCTTCTCCGCCTGCGCCGGCGCGTCCGAGCAGCCCGCCTCCTTCTCCGCCTCATCAACAACAGCGGAAGACAGCCACCGCAGCTCCGGCTGCACCGGCCCGTCGTAGCACACCGCCTCCTTCTCCGCCTCATAAGCAACGAAGGAAGACAGCCGCAGCCGCTCCGGCTGCTCCGGCGTCTAGCAGTACAGCCAGAGGCGGGAGGCAATACAAATTCGGTCCATCTCTCAAGCCTCTAGAGAAGTTACCATACGAGATGACCGAGGAGGAAAACGCGGAGATCTGTCAAGCCCAAGTGAAGGACTTTTTTGCAAAGAAAAATCCACCTCCGGAGGAGAAGATGGATCCGGTGAAATTGAAGCGCACTTTGAAGAACCTGAAGCGACCACCATTGCCTTCGCCGGATGACAACCATGTCCGTGCTCTGAGAAAAGCAGTGGAAGGAGCGCGCCAGTCAGGAACTACTTCAAGTGACAAAAGATTACAAGAACGAAGAAGAGGGAACAAAATTCCCCAGCTCGGCGAACAGGCAAACCAATCATGCCCCCCGCTCAAGGTGTCTAGCGATATCGTCGCAAATCTACCGGGGATGCTGCCCGGTACCAATCCTGGTGATTACCTGCCCGACGATGCACATTTTGATACAATGGAGGTGGACGAACACAAATACCAGTACGGGAAGCCTCTCGTCAGACCTGGTGATCCTCCTCTAACAACGATGATGCGAAGATTCCATAAGTGGTACATGGACACCTGCAAGTCTGGGAAGAATATTTTGACGCTGAGAGTTAAAGAGGAGCACGACCTCGTTGGAATTGATCTGTTGTATGTTCCATTTGAGGAGTTCTTCCAGTTTTTCAATCAAAAGGACCTCGATACAATAATCATCACTTGCTACTGTCTGTAAGTACTATACTTCTGTAATTAAGTCTCTATATATAGCTCAGCTTTTTCATTGCATGTATATATAATTATCCTCACTATATTATGCAGATTGAAGATCGTCGAATGCAGAAATGCACAAATCTATGATATTGGGTTCATTAACACAAATCTCATAGATGAATGGACGGTTACATATCATGTGAAAGAAACCGAGGCCAACTTGCTACAATCGTTGCTTAAAAATCAAAACAAAGATAAAATACTCTTTCCTTACAACTTCAAGTGAGTGTTACTGTCTTCTGCATATTCGGTTTCCCTTATTACTCGAGGTTATAGTAATGTAATTGATGAGTTATGCATGCGTGCGCAGCTTCCACTTTATTCTCCTAGAGATTAAGCTTGAGCAGGGACTAGTAACCGTCTTAGACTCAAGACGAAAAGATCCCAAGGAGTATGTGGCCATGACTGAAATGCTCCAGAAGTAAGTTCAATCGATCATTATCGCACCATATCGGCAACTTTGGTCATTTCCTGATATCAAGTAATTATTTTCTTTGTCTCGCACGGTTTGGAAAGTGTTCACCACAGAAGCTCCGGGACTGCCGGGGGAGCTGCGATTTACACACCCGAAAGTAAGTACTACTAGCTAGTTCCGCGCATCTCCCATTGATTCTAGCTAGTTTCATCAATACCATTTATAATGCTTGATTATCAGTTTGATTGACCTTTATTTCTCATAAAGTGGTTGTGGCAGGAAGGCCGGAATAATTTTTGTGGATACTACATTTGCGAGTACATCTACAACGCGACGACCTCTAAGCGGGGCTACTCTGAAAAACAATATGAAGTGCGTAAGCAATAATATTCACAATTTTATTTTATTACCTTCATTTGTGTTGAGTTTCATTCATATATATGTATTGACCCCCTTCTTCAAATTAGATTTGGCAGATGCGGGATGAACTCCTACCACAAGATCGCATAAAAGCAATTCAAGAGGAATTGGCGGGATTCTTTCTTGACCACGTCATCAATCCAGCCGGAGAATATCATGTGGAACTTGACATCAAATGTTAGGGATTGTAAGAGATCTTATATTGTATATATGTAGCTAGTTGCGTCGGATAGATATACGAAAACTTGTTGTTCGACCAATCTCTCGGAGAAGGAGGAGGTCGATCACTTCTCTCTGTATATGTTCATGACAATCTTGTGTACTTAATGGTTTCCTTCATTTGCTTACTAGCTAGCGTGTCGGGTCCTCTCTATACGTATAGTACGTAGCGTCGACCAAGCACGGAGATAAGAGAGGACACTTCTCTCTAGCTATTAGCTAGCTAACACAATATATGAAACCCCTAAATTAACCCTAAAAAACCCCCAAACCCCCCCCCCCCCCCTTAAAAAAAACAAAACCCCCAGCTCCTGAGCTGCTGACACGTGGATGATCTTTGGTCCCGGTTGGTGTTACCAACCGGGACTAAAGGCCCTCCTCTCTGGGCTCGCCGCAGCGGCCACGTGGAGCCCCATATGTCCCGGTTCGTATAAGAACCGTGACTAAAGGTGTTGGGCTTTAGTCCCGACCCTTTAGTCCCGGTTCCCAAATAGGGACAAATGGGCCTTATGAACCGGGACAAATGGGCCTTTTTCTACTAGTGCGTGGTGCAGCCCATGGCGCCCTGGGCCGAGACGTCATGGGCCCAAGGCCAGGCCTACATGGCAGTCAGTGCCGACGCGCATGGCGCCTTTGACCGGGGCGTTATGGTACCTATCATGCGCCCCGGGAGCGGGCGTCATGCGGATAGGGCCATTTCGTGAAATATTTTCAAAAGAGGGCCATTTTGTGCTGAACTTTGGCCAAAGGGCCAGTTTTGTGATTTTTCACGCGTGTTGGGACGTACGTTCGGGATTTGTGTTGAAAGAAAAAGGTGCAATCAAAAGCCATGGACAGGATTCAAGACACGGTTGTGTACTAGGTGATGTTTGTACTAAAGGCAAGAGGACACGTGAAGTATAATAGGAAGACTGTGGTTGGCTATTTCGCTATGGTAAACGTTTACAAACGGCGCGCCGGCCGAACGCTCGGCCGGTCGCGCCGCGTCCCGCGCGCCTCTATCACTCCACGTGTGCATACGGGTCCACCCTACGGCTTCCCCTCATCCTCTTTTCTCTTTCTGGTCAAGCGCAGCCACTCGTACCCTTCCAAATCCTATCTAATCCCCATCTTCTGCCTCTGCAACCACTCCGTACTGGCCATGGCCAGCCACGCGCGGGTCAATCTTGCCGGCGAGCTATCCTGCTATGGCGCTCGTGCAGCTCCTACCTCCCCAAGGATGCGAGAGGGCCTGCAGCCACGGGACAGTTTCTGAAACTGGTGATGCTCCGATGCATAGCTTAAAGGGGCCATGGCGCTGATCAGCAATCCATCGGTGATGCAAACTAGCAGCTGCCGGTGATGGAGACGACGCGCTCCGGTGCTACAACCGGCTGGCTTTTTTTGCTGGAACCATGCAGGCGAAAAGCTGCAACCAGCTTTTGCCGGTGATGGAGATGGCGCGCTTCGGCGCTACAACCGGCTGACTTTTATGTTGGAACCATGCCGGCGAAGAGCTGCAACCAGCTTTCCAGGGATGGAGACGACGCGCTCCGGTGCTACAACCAGCTGGCTTTTCTGCTGGAACCGGCCAGAGAAAAACCTGCATCCACACCGACCAGCGTTTTGCAATCGGATGACCAGTCCATTTGATTTGCTGGCACCAGATTTTTTGTTTTGCTACAACCGGCGAGTTTTTTTGCTGGAACTGTGTTTGTTTTTGCTACCACGCGGTTTTTTGTTTTGCTGGAATGTGCGCCAAATTGTTTGCAATTTTGCTACCATCGGCTTTTTGATTTGCTGGAACTGGCTTAATTTTTTGCTACCACGGGGATTTTTGGGATTTTTGCTACATCCTTTCCATGGTGCGATGGCAGAAAAGCTTCAACCGGTGATAGAAAAGCTTCAAGCGGCAATGTGATTTGATACGACCAGTGACATACAGGGGCGACAGCGGAAGAGAAGCTACATCCAACAAAAAAATGCTTCAAGCAGCGGCGCAATTTGCAGCCACCATTGACGCAAGCTACGAGTCCTGCTATGGTGTTGCGATGGGGCAGAAGCGCGGCGAGCATGCTGCAACCAGAGTGGGCCGGTGTTGCGCTCGGCTACGGCGAGGAGGTACGACGACTTTTTTTGTGGTATTCTTTTGCGAGATGAAGTGGCCGCGAGCTCGCTGGTGGCAAGGTGCTGCGAGCAACGGGGGCACAAGCGCGGCATGCTCTCTGGTGGCGAGGTGTTGCCGGCGTGAGGCGTCGCGAGGAGGGAAGTGGCGATGTGCTGCCCTCGCCGGAGGCCCGCTGCTGGGGGATGGAGATTTTGTTTTTGCTCGTGTTGACCAACGGAAGGAAGAAGACGATTGGGGAAAAGAAATCCAATGGATGTATAGAGTCGTATCGGGCGACTGGCAGTCGACCGGCCCAAATTTGGGCCGGCGCGCCGGCGCAGAGTTGCGCCCTTTGGCTATTTGCTGTTTGTACTAAAGGAACATGGAGGTTTGATTCGAGTTGTTCAGGGGACCGAGATAGTCTGCAGAGTTTGTTTTTCAGGGTATGTCTGGATGGATAGCTTTGACAACAGGGAAAGACAAGAACAAAGCCGTAGGGTCTAGATGGTTTTTTTGGCGAGAGAAGCCATTGGTGAGCAATAGGAGATCAGGAAGCAACACTGGGTCAGACATATAGGGCGGATGGCCTGGACAGTCTGGTGAATCGACTTGGGGTCGGTCAAAGCAGAAGACGGCAGTGATTTCAGCGATGACGACATAGGAGCATGATGCTGATGGTGACTGACTTCTGGGGCATGGAAACACGTGGTGCAGGCCTGAGGGCTTGTGCGGCTTCGACTAGACAATGGCACAGGGTTGATTCAAGATGGTGCACACATAAGAGAGGTTGAAGTCGACAGGGTGTGGGGTAACACGGCCAGCTACATGGAATCATGTTGAAAGTGGAGCTGGAGTCTAGCGGAAGACTTCACTCTGTGTTGATGGATGGGCTACGGCGTAAATGCATGGAGAGTCGAAGCCTATTTCAGTGGGTAAAGCGAGGGGCACGTGGATCGGACTGGGTACCAGTGGTCTGATGGAGACGTGATACTCGGCATTGGTCGGTGATGATCGGTGGTTCTCTGCAGTAGGGGGTTGAGTGTGGGTCTGCGGCCCTAGAGACTCGACTAGGACAGCAGAGGCTCGACACGGTGATAGTGGCGAGGCGTGCGGTAAGCACGGGACACAGCGACAGGCCAAGGCATTGGTGGTCAGACATGTGGTCAAACAAATTGTGAAGGGGGTGCTGAAGCTGTGTTGACGAGTACCGGATTCAAGTTGGTGACTGGGTATATCGGTACCGGAAGATGGACAGGAGTTGACCATGGAGAATCTGAGAAAGTGGCAGAAAGTCTGAAATTGTCAAAAGCTGAGGGAGTACATGGCCGTATATTCTGTGGTGTTCAGTTTACATCGCAAAGTGTGGATGAAAAATACAGAAGGAGGCGGAGTGCTATAGCTTTGGGACATGCCAGAGACTATCCGGAAGAAGGGTGAGACAACTGTGAATTTGACTCAGGGTGACACAGGGCGACGGTGAAATTCCTTCAAATTTCAAACAAGAGGTCAAGAAAGGAGCGGTGATGTTGAGTTCAGGTAACTCTTATATGTGGGTCCAATATATGAGTTGTTCACTTTCATGCAGATTAGTGATCGGTGTGTGATGGCATGGAACGGATACTCCTGAAGTTGGCAGCACAAAGTAGAGTAATGAGGAACTTTATTTTGCTCGAGTGTTGACTGTGAAGAAGACGAGAAGGGACTACAGTTGCAGGTGGAGTCACATGGAGTCTGGGAGTAGCAGCGGTGCTCATGGCGTATCTCAAGTCCATTGTATATGGAGGTTCGACGCATGGATGAATCCAAGGTGGTGGAGAATATTCGCCAAGGTGGAGTTTGTTAGAGTTGTGTCGAATATTATTGTACAAGGTAGGTTACAGTTGGATTTGGAGTCGTACAATGTGTAGACAGGATATGGAGTCTTGTCCAAGTAGGACACTTGTATTCTAGGCCTCTCATATATAGCGAGGGTAGACACACGATGTAACATATGCCAACATAATAGCACAGGCACGCGGAGGAGCTGGTGGCGTGTGCCGGCGCCCGAGCGGCCGGGGTGCGGTATTGTAGCAGTGTCATGAGGAGGAGCGCCCATAGTCAAGCCTCGGGGATGTAGCCATATCGGTGAACCTCATTAACAAATCTCGGTGTCGTGCTCGTGTGATTTCTTGGTCCTCGGATGATCGCGAGTGGCCTCGAATTTATTCTATCAACAACCCCCCCTCCCCCCGCCAAAACGTATAAGGGGAAGGGGGTCATTTCACATGGCGTATTAGAATACGCGCCTGCTATACGGCCGCCCGCGTCGCCGTACAGGGCGATCGCGTACACCCGCCCGCAAGCCCGCCCTCCCGGTGTACGCCCAAACGCCCGCCCACCTGATATGTCACCGCGCTGTGTACGCCCGCGTCGTTCGAAAAAAAAAGGCTCGATCGCCGAACCCTATTTTCTCTTCGCCTCTGCTGCCGCCGCTGCCATCTCCAGCGGTATCTGGCCGACGGGGAAATATAGTCGCCGGCGTCCTCGCCATCACGCCCCCCGCCGGCGGCAACCACTAATCTCGACGCGGTGTGCGCGTAGTCATCGCCCACAACCAGTGGCGGAGCTATGTGTGCTCCTGGGGTGGCTGTGGCCCCCCAGCATTGGCAAAAAGTGTGAAGGTAGGTGAAGATGATGACAATGAGGATATGGATGTAGATGATTCATATGCTGAAAGCGGTAGCCAGGTAAGTTTAAAATTATGCAGGTAAGTTTAAAGTGACATGACAAACACATCAAATCTTACATATCATATTTAAAATTTGCGCAGATGGATGTGGAAGGGTATTATGAGTGGAATATATTTGATGATGACAATGAACAAAACGATGTCGATGCATCTTATAATGACAGCTCGAGCAAAGTAAGTAGTGCAAAGCGAATATATATGATAGTCGTCATACACCAACTTACTAACATATTTTTTTCCAGGGAGACGTTGGTGGCCCAAGCGGAAACGTTGAGGATGCCTATGGTGATGAGTGTAATTTTGACACTGGCTACGATGAATACCAGCAAGACTCACTGGACAGGCATTGGAAGGTGATGGCCATGACGTTCAGGTCAGAAGTGGAGGCATATGATTTCTATAACGACTATGCGAAAAAGCGTGGATTCAGCATTCGGAGGGACAACTTGAAATACGCGAAGGGTGTCGACGCACCTATGCGCTTGAGGAGGTTTCTGTGTTCAAGGGCTGGGAAACGACATGCCAGGTTTTGTACCATGGAAGGGAGGAAGCGTAGGCTGAGACCGGAGAGTCGATGCTATTGCGAGGCCCATTTAATTGTGAAGCTTGATAGAGAGCGCTCCATTTGGTATGTCAGCAGTTTCAGCGATGATCATAGTCACATTCTTGCTAGACCGGACGAATTTACATATCTCCGGTCTCATAATAAGATAAAGGAATACCAGAATCTCGAGATCTTAGCAATGGCAGGTGCTGGGATCAGAAAACATATGATTTTTGACAACTTCGTCAGTAGGTATGGATCATATGCGAAGGCTGGTTTCGGGAGGAGGAAGCTTTATAACATGAGCTATAGGGAGAAAATGAAATTGCTAGCAAAGGGTGATGCTGACACTGCGATTGGGATCATGATGATCAGAAAGGCGAGGGATCCAGACTTTTTCTTTGAGCACACTGTTGACGCAGAAGGCAAGCTTAAGAACCTGTACTGGTGTGATTCTCAATCACGCCGGGATTACCTTGACTTCGGTGACGTAATCGTATTTGACAACACGTATAAGATGAATCGGTATGGAATGCCATTCATACCTTTTGTGGGTCTAAACAATCATCGTTGCACCACTGTGTTCGGTTGTGTTGTTGTGTCTGATGAGACCGAAGATACGTATGTTTGCGTGCTGCATACCTTCTTGAGAGCTTCATAACCCACAAGTATAGGGAATCAATCGTAGTCCTTTCGATAAGTAAGAGTGTCGAACCCAACGAGAAGCAGAAGGAAATGACAAGTGGTTTTCAGCAAGGTATTTTCTGCAAGCACTGAAATAGTAGGTAACAGATAGTTTGATAGCAAGATAATTTATAACGAGCAAGTAATGGTAATGGTAAATAATATGCAGCAAGGTAGCCCAATCCTTTTGTGGCAAAGGACAGGCCAAAACGGTCTCTTATGATAAGTAAAGCGTTCTTGAGGGTACACGGAAATTTCATCATATCACTTTCATCATGTTCGTTTGATTCGTGTTCACTACTTTGATAATTTGATATATGGGTGGACCGGTGCTTAGGTGTTGTTCTTACTTGAACAAACCTCCTACTTATGATTAACCCCCACGCAAGCATCCACAACTACGAGAAAAGTATTAAGGTAAAATCTAACCATAGCATTAAACTTTTGGATCCAAATCAGTCCCTTACAAAATAGCGCATAAACTAGGGTTTAAGTTTCTGTCACTCTAGCAACCCATTATCTAATAACTACTCCACAATGCATTCCCTTAGGCCCAAGTATGGTGAAGTGCCATGTAGTCGACGTTCACATGACACCACTAAGGAAATCACAACATACATATCATCAAAATATCGAACACAAAAAGTTCACATGATTACTTGCAACATGACTTCTCCTGTGACCTCAAGAACAAAAGTAACTACTCACAAATAATAATCATGCTCAAGATCAGAGGGATATTAAATAGCATAATAGATCTGAAAATATAATCTTCCACCAAATAAACCATATAGTAATCAACTACAAGATGTAATCAACATTAGTAGTCACCCACAAGTACCAATCTAACGTTCCGGTACAAAGATTGAACACAAGAGATGAACTAGGGTTTGAGAGGAGATGATGCTGTTAAAGATGTTGATGGAGAAGGCCCTCCCAAAGATGGGAGAGTTGTTGATGATGACGATGGCGATGATTTCCCCCTCTGGGAGGGAAGTTCCCCTGGCGGAATCGCTTCGCCGGAGGGCAAAAGTGCTCCTGCCCAAGTTCCTCCTCGAGACGGCGGCGCTTCGTCCCGAAAATCCTCTCCTTATTTTTTCTAGGTCAAAATGACTTATATACCAGAAGAGGGGCACCGGAGGTGGGCCGAGGAGGGCACAACCCACCAGGGCGCGCCTGGGCTCCCTGGCGCGCCCAGGTGGGTTCTGCCCAACTGGTGGATCCCCTCTGGTAGTTATTTGCTCTAATATTTTTCATATATTGCAAAACAATTCTCCGTAAATTTTCAGCTCATTTGGAGATGTGCAGAATAGGTAACTCTGACGTAGCTTTTTTAGGTCCAGAATTCCAGCTGCCGGTATTCTCCCTCTTTGTGTAAACCTTGCATATTATGAGAGAAAAGGCATTAGAATTACTCTCAAAAGCATTATTATGCATAAAAACATTATAAATAACAGTAGGAAAACATGATGCAAAATGGGCGTATCAGAGCTCTATGGGATTATCAAGGGAACATGTGAGGGCTTACTTCATCTTCACGAGAAACGCATTCTCCACTTAGATCTGAAGCCTGGTAATATATTGGTAGATGATCATATGGTACCCAAAATTGCTGATTTTGGTCTATCAAGGTGCCTTGATAAAGAGCAAACCCGGGCTTCTACTTCGAACCCATGTGGATCAATGTAAGCCAGTCTCTTGAAAACCCCTCTTTGTTTGGTACAAATCCGTATTTTTTACTTTGTGTGCACATCATTGACCAGGATTTAAAATTCTTCTCGTAGGGGATATTTGGCACCAGAATCCTTTGGAGGGAAACTCACATTCGTGTCAGACATATACGTCTTGGCGTTATCATCGTGGAGATACTAACGGGAGAAAAAGGGTATCCAGAAGATGAGGATGTAAGAGCAATTTAAGTGTTTGCTCCATGCTGAGGATCTTTTTTAAAATAAAGTTTGTTACTATTTAACTTAGAGAAGTTGCAAAAGTCATCTATTCCTAGATAAGCAATTTATTCGAAACCATCATCAATTTACAAATACTCTTTCTTCTTTTGGGGTTCTCATAGGTTTTTTGTTTGGGGACCGGAAATGGCTGACATTTTTACTTTAAACTGTGCAGCCCCCTTTTAGACTCGAGATCTCATTGCACATATATCGTGATGTGTTTCATACACCAACCAACCAGCTCACATGTTGTCTCAAACCCACAAGGACAGGTGACAAGTGTGCAGTTATGCTTCAACAAATACAAAATCCAACTGATGGCAAAAGTCAATTTATAAGTCCACATGAATTAACAATGGCTATATATAATTTTCTTTTTTAAGAATTTCTAGCGTATATAATTCTCTGTCTGTATTAAGCTATTAGCTATAAATCACCAAACGCCAGAGTTTACTGTCTAGATCTTAATTCAGTTTCAACTTTGTAGGTAGTTGACAATTGGATGAATCGGCTGGAGGCATTAGACCTATGGGAGATACAGTTGGAGCAAGTAAGAGTATGCACTAAGATAGGGATACAGTGCATGGACTTGGACCCGAAGAAGAGACCGGTTGCACATGATATAATTGAGAGGCTTGCTAAAACAGCAAGTACCATCAAAACTGGCATCACTAGTTCACCAGTTGAGCAGCAGGTCAGCTTCCTAAAGGAACCATGCCGTGAAGAAAAAAAATTCAAAGCTTTCATCCAAGTACCTCAGAAAGGATATTAAAAAACACCTTGTAATGGAAGAAGAACTCACAGAATGTGTTGAGATAACCCTCAAAGAAAAAGAATGTGTTGAGATAATTAGAGAAGATCATTGGCAGCAAGAACAGGAAGAAGTTATAGATGATAAATTGTCATTATGGGGGCCGCATGATACAACACAAAATCTCAGCCCACAAGGTGCAAGTTGTTCTAGCTCTAATGCTGGTGTGCTCAACAAATTGGACAATTTGGACCCATGGTGGAGCAAGCCAAGTCCGAGAGCCTGGGCAAGGCATATAAGCATCAAACTTAGAACCATCTGCTCATATATATCTCTGACTAACTCACGTTCTCTTGCTACAAACCCAATGGTGGTTCCTCGGTTGAGCCCGGGCTCGTCAAGCAGTGGCCCAAGCTCACTGGGCAGACTTCCGGGCTGTGGCTCCGCCACTGATTTGGACATCAACTCAAAAGCGTGCAGGAATTACGTGAAGTACGGTGGGCCTATCTTAGAGAATATAGAATGTGTAAAACTTTTCAGAATAGAGGAGCTCAAGCCAGTTCTGAAGGGTGACAATTTTATTGGAAAAGTTCGCTTTGGAGAAGTTTATGAGGGCCGTGTTGATAATGCACGATTAGCAATAAGGAAGCTGATTAGTGGTATTGTGCCATGGAAAGAACAATTTGTTAATGAAGTCATCGAACAATATAAAGTCTGTCACAGAAACATAGTTAAGCTCATAGGTATTTGTCTTGATGTTGACATCCCGATGCTAGTCTATGAGTTTGTCCCAAAAGGTAGCCTCAGTGACTTACTTCACAGCTACCATCGGGTGCCTGTCAACTTGGGTGTGCGTTTAAGTATTGCTGCAGAATCAGCTGCTGGTCTAGCTTATTTGCATTCAATGGGCAGTAAGAAAATCTTACATGGAGATGTTAAACCAGCAAATATACTCTTGGGTCACAACTTTCAGCCAAAGATCTCAGACCTAGGCACATCAAGGATGATTGCAGGAGACTACGGACACACCGGAAGAATCGCTCAACACGTCGGTAGAATGGCTGGTGTTGTCGCTTATATGGACCCGGTATACCTACAAACAGGCCTGCTGACCGAACAAAGTGATGTCTATAGTTTTGGAATTGTCATCTTGGAACTCATTAGCAGGAGGAAGGCCACAGAGTCTAACAATAACAGCTTGGTAAGGAATTTCCTTGAGAATCACAAATAGGGGAGGAAAGCAACTAAGTTGTTTGATAAAGAGATTGCAGTGTGAATTATTAATAAAGTGGCTGCATGCATCGTCCAGATACAGAGGCCGGGGGTCCTCCTCCTTTTCTAAAAAAAAAGAGATTGCAGTGACAGGAGATTTGGACCTTCTTGACAGTCTGGCAGAGATTGCTATGGAATGTCTTGACTATGATGCGGGAAAAAGACCGTGAATGGTAGATGTTGCACGGCGCCTTTCCGTACTTAATCAATCCCGTAAGCCGTAAATTGACAAGCTGATGCATTTACAGCTTAGTTTGAGCAGCATGTTTGTTCATTGAATAAGTTTCTGATGCCCAACTATATATATTAACGTCTGAAGAGGTTTAATTTATGTATTTTGCTGCTGTGAACAGGTTAGCAAAAGGCTCTCCCCGATTTTATTCCAGAATGAAACCACCAGTGTCTCACATCAAACGGCTCATTACATCACCCCTATCAGGAAATAAAAAACAAAGCAAGCAGCTAGAAAGGTAGCTGCAAACGGATCTTTGAAATTCTCTGCAACTGTAAGCTGTGCACGCCCTCTGAGGCCACCTATCACCACTGCCAACCTTTGTTTACTTTCATGCCATACAAACTATGTGCCTTTACACTCTGCTTCATTAACCATAAGTATTTATCATGTAATGAACCATATAAGTATGTGTCAAGTTACATTATGCTTCCTTTTACTCCACCGATGCTGTTAATGGGGTAAAGGAATAGTACCAGGATCGTCATTTGTAATGAATTAACTTGGATCCTCATTCTTCCTAGTGCTAACTACTGTATTTCAGAACAGATTTTTCATTTCCCCGATCAAAACACCTACAGTACTTTATAAAAGCTAAGATAATGAATCTCCCCATGACACACAATTTAATATGTAGTAGTATATCAAATTTAGCATCGCACAGTAGGGCAATCTCGTGTGACCTGACATGACATGCAGCGGGTAGTGGAGGAAGGAGGAGCTCCTGGAGCATGTAGCGCAGTCCAGCCATGCTCGGAGTGGAGGCAGCATGCCCGTCGCCGCTGACAGCCACTCGTGCTACCGAGTTATGGAGCGTCGCCGTGAAGTCGCACGCGTCCTTGAACCTCCACGAGCCCCCCTGCGTCTCCTAGCCGCCGCGAGCTGTGACGGGCACCTCTTCCTAGAATTCGCCGACACCGGCCACTGGCTCGAGGCCATCTGCGCGCGACTGCTCGAGGCCATTCGCCGATTCGGGAGCAGCGGGCGTAGTGGCGGGTGAGCGTGCAGCCACGGCCATGACGACGAAGCCGAGCCCTTAGTAAGCCGTACCAAAATTACTCACGCCCATAGCTAGGACTTCCTCCGACCGAACCCGCGCCATGCTCAATTTCAGGGGAACGCCACTCCGACGAGCTTGCATCACCATCGTGACTGCACATCAGCTGTTGGAAGGAATGCCAGAGAGAAAGGAACTGAGAGAGAGGCCACATTTGGAAGCAGCGCTTTGGCTCCCGAGCTCAGCTGCTCCCGAAATCTGAATCGAAGAAAACTGAGCAGGGATCTCTGCCGATAATCTGTTGTCCGGTAACCGCCATCCCCTCCATGTAACCGGGCGTCCAAACCGTACACCGCATCAAGTAGGAGTCGACGTCCCCTCCACGTGACGGCGGCATCTAGATCGGACGTCGTGTCAAGGAGAAGCCACCGTCGCCCTCGCCTCAGCTGCCGGACACCCAATGTCAATTGATCGTCGTCAAGGAGTAGCTGTCCTCACCGCCGTCACGGTTGCCTCGAGTACTACCTCAAAGGCACCAGCATGCACGGCACGTCGTCCTCGTCGTTATCCAAATGCCTCGCCGAGGTGGAGGAGCAGCGCCGGGTGTAGCACCCGGCGTCGTTCGCCAAGTTCCAGGTGCCACCGCCTTGGGTCCTCGCAAACCACGAGCTCACGGAGGCTTGGGCCCTCGGTCCGTCCAAGACTACCGTGGAGTCGGAGGCCTACCGCTGGCACCGGTTGACAACCAACTCCTCCGCGTCGGGTTGGCCAAGTCAGAGCACGCGATCTGCCTCAAAGCTGAGGACAAGTGGCAAAAGGCAAAGGATGCGGTCAAGTGTCTGCGCTATGAGCACGATGCAATGGCGGGGGATGGATGCAATGACGTCTAGCGTTCAAACTTTGCAACCTTACTCATAATACCACTTGTTAGAATAATCTGAGGTGTAAGCAATCACATAATTAAGCACGAGCACAACACCGAGATTTGTTAACGAGGTTCACCAACATGGCTAATCCCTGATGCATGACTACAGACGGTCCTCCTCATGTACTAAATCAACATAGTACGATGAACTACAAGCCCACGCAGCCATCAGAAAAGTCTTCGCCCTCCTGCTATGACCGATCTGGCCACCCCTGCCACGAGCTACATTAGAGAAAATAAGATCTGTGAAACTTTTTAGAAAGGGGGAGCTCAAGCCAGTTTTAAAGGAAGGCCTTGGAAATGTTTACAATGGTCATGTTGATAATGTACAAGTCACAGTAAGGAAGTTGACCAAAGCATGGATTTTTTGCACATGAAGTGATCATCTAGTCCCAAGTCAAACACACAAACATTGTTAGGTTCATAGGTTGTTTCTTGAATTTGAAGTCCCGATGCTAGTCCATGAATTTCTCCCCACACTAGCCTACATGACATTCTTCACATCAACATCAAGGCTCCACTCAACCTTGGCGTGCGATTAACTATATTGCCGCAACATTAGCAATTACTCTAGCTTATATGCATTCATTCAATGGCGAATTCACACTTCTACACGGTGATCTGAAGCCAGCAAACATACTTTTCGATGTCGATCTCTCCAATGGCAACTTTGAGCCAAAGATCTCTGGCTCTGGCATGCCAAGGATAACAACGGAACACATATTTGGTGACATAGCTTATATGGATCCGCTATACCTACAAACAGAATTGATGACTGAACAAAGTGATGTCTACAGTTTTGGTGTTGTCATGTTGGAGCTTCTTACTAGGAAGAAGGCTGCACATTTTTTGTATGACAGATTGTTAATGAATTTCATTGAGGATAGCAACATGTGGAGGGAATCAACCGAGCTGTTTGACAAGGAAATTGCAGTGACAGGAGATTCGGAGCTTATTTACAATCTGGCAGAAATTGCTGTGGAGTGTGTTAACCTTGATGCGGTCCAAAGACTGACAATGGTAGATATTGCAAAGCGTCTTTCCATACTGAATCAATCACGTACACAAGCTGTGAGTTGACATGTTAAAATGCTAGTATATCGGATTGCTGGTTCAGCTTTTTCCAGTGTATAACCCTTTCATAATTAGCTGTGGCTTCTATTTTGTTCCTACCATTTTTATGCTTTTCAAGCAGCACTACAAGGGCAATCCTGCTTAATTAACTGGTCTGGAACTCTGGATCTGTTTACTGTTGAGTATACTTATATGTGGTTTAATACTGATGGAGTTCAGATCACAGTTTTTTTCTCCTGCAACTACTTATATGTGGTCTACCAACTGTCACTCAGGTTTTCTTTACGCGGCAAGTGATGTCAACATACATCCACAGACTCTTTGTTCCTCTCTTGTATTACCGTGACTAGTGGAAGCAAACCCAAACCTCTGCAGCTCAAATACGCGAACGTACAATCCGAATTAATCTGTGATCCTTCCTGACAGAATCAATCGATCGGCCACATCAATCGATAAGTGCTGCTGCTGATGCTGCGTGCAAGATAATCCAGATCTGTTTGAGAGAAAGAAAGGACGGCGACGAAGGAGTCCGGTCTCCGGCGCCGGCTTGGCTTGGGGATCGGGGAATTCGGTGTTTTCTAAATACATGTTGAACGTTTTCTTAATGGTAGTAAACATTTTTTAAACTACACCAACATACTCTTACATTGTATAAACATTTATAAAAAATTTCATGGGCATTTTTGGATACACTAGAATATTTCTTTAAAATGTCACGTCCATTTTTGCAATGGAAATAATAGTTTCTTAATGTACGGGTACATTTTTTACATTGCACAAGCGTTTTTCTAAATGCCACATACATTTTTCAAATTGAATAAGTATTTTTTAACCTGCAGGAACATTTTTTTTACATTGCACAAACATTTTTCTAAATATTATGAACATTTTTCTGAATTACAGGAATATATATTACAAGTTTTATGTTCATTTTTAATTGTATGAAACATTTTTTTACATTACGCAAACATTTCCAAAAATTGATATAAACTTATTTTGAAAATGTCACACAAATATTTTGGAAACTTTTCAACATTTTTATAAATGCAAAGCACATATGTTTGAATATACATTTTTCTTAATTATACAAACAATTTTTTACATTGTATAAACAATTATAATATTTCATGTCAATTTTTGAAATGCCTAAATATTTAAAATGTCACAAAAAGAATTCATACACATGATTAACATTCTCTATACATGTTTATCATTTTTCAAATGCATTATGAACATTTATAAAATATTATGTAAGTGCTCTTTGTAATATATATTTAGAATATTTCTAAATATAAATGGTAGTAAAAAATAAAGGAAAAAAATATGTGAAGAAAAAACAAAAAACAGAAACATGGGTGACGTCAGAGTGATGTTAGCATGTTGTGCCCCACCTGATTACTGGGCCGGCCCAGGTCCATTCATTCGTCTTCCCGCCCAAGAATTTCGGCGACTCTAATTCGGGGTCCGCAGCGCCGTTTTATTCGATTGTTGGTAGACAACCCTCAAGCGCGTTTCTAATGGGCCAGCACATATAAACGGTAGCCCTTATGTCCCGCTTCACACGAGACAGAGGGAACCCTTGCTGAAGGGTTGCACGAGTTGGGTCGGCCCAGGCACGTGGGAACAACATCCTCGTTTTTTGCTTTGTTAATCAAGAATTTGAACAAATTTTTGAAAAATGTTAATCAAGCATTTAAAATGTTAAATTTGTATAGAAAAAAATGTTGACCATGTCTTAAAAAATGATGAAAAATATCTGATCATGTATATAAAAATGTTAGTCAAGCATTTGAAAAATGTGAAATGTGTACAGAAAAAATGTTGACCATGTATTAAAAAATAATGAAAAAAATTGATCGGTATATAAAATGTTAATCAAATAGTTGAAAAAATGTTTAATAAGTATTTAAAAATGTTAATCAAGCATTAGAAAAATGTGAAATGTGTATAGAAACAAATGTTAAGAATGAGTTAAAAAATGTTAATCTGTATTTGAAAAATATTAATCAAGAATTTGAAAATGTTTAAAATCTTGTAAGAAAAAAATGTTATTTGTGTTTGAAAATGTTAATCAAACATTTGAAAAATGTTTAAAATGTCTATAGAAAAAATGTTGACCATGTATTCAGAATAAAAATGTTCCATATATGAAAAATTTAGAGTAAAAACCAAAAGAAACATAAGAAAAAACAAAAGGAAAAACAAAAAATGGAAAAGAAATAAGAAAACCAAGAAATGAAAAAAGAAATCAAGTGAAAACCGAGAAAGAAGTAAAGAAAACCAAAGGAAAACAACGAAAAAAGAAAGAAAAGAAAAAACCCAATTTAAACAAAGAAAAAACGGAGAAATCCCGATGAAAAATAAAACGAATAATAACCTGGAAAAAAAGAGAAGAAACAGTGAAAACCCGGCTCATTTCGACTTAAGTAGTCCCGCCCTACTACTCCATCATGAACCCAAGGCAAGACCAGTGACTAGCAGTGCTTGCGATCAACCAGGACACCAGGGTTCGAAACATCGAATCCCCCGCGTGCCCCGTTTTTTCTCTTCTCTTTTTTACTTTAACTAAGCTTGAATAGGCCGGCCCAATTACTCTAGACCCTACAGCGAGACATCCTACCATCTCGTTTAATTCGGGATATAGTGGCCGCGTATATAAACCTCCGGCTTTGAGAAGAATTTAGATGCTTCCCAGCCGGTTTTTCTATGTGATTTGTTTGGTCTGTTTCTCTATTTTTTTCATTTTTCTTTATCTTTATCTTTTACTTTTTGCTTTGGACCATTTGAACATTTCTAACATGCATGAATATTTTTCAAATGCGTGAAATTTTCACAAAAGCATGATCTTTTTTAATTTATCAACTTTTTTTTGAATCCGCAAATTTTTTGTTCAAATCGATGAATATTTTCCAAATCAGCTGCCCTGGTAGCTCGTCGAGTTTTTGGTAATGGTGGTGCCGAGCGGGAACAACTTTTGAAACTTTCGGAGAAAAACTATCACTAGTAGAAAAATGACTTTACGTGAGCCCCATTAGTCCCAGTTTGGAAATGGACCGGTATTAATGTGACCATTAGTCCCGGTTCCAACGGCTAGGGGGGCGGGCATCATTAGTCCCGGTTCGTGTTGAACCTCTAGTACCGGTTCGTGACACGAACCGGGACTAAAGGGGTGGTGGCACGCTGGTGTCAGGTTGGGAGCCCACGACCACATTTAGTCCCGGTTCGTGTCACAAACCGGGACTAGAGGTGCACCTTTAATCCTGGTTTGTACAACCAACCGGGACTAAATATGCTCCTATATAAACCCTTCGTCCAGCCCGAGCTCTCTGTTCTTCCCCTTTCCTCTCCTCTCTGTTCTTCCCCTCTTGCTCGAGCTCATACTCCATTTTTGCAAAAATTTGTCAAGATTTGAAGGCACCCCGTCGGCCCACGTCCGGTTTATGATTTGGATGTGGTATATTCTCTTCTATAACTATTTGTTGCATTTCGTGTTTAAGACAATTATGCCCATCAAGTTGACATAGATTTTTTTATCTAGGAGGTATGTGAACCGGAAATTGCAACCGACCCTCTTGCAGAGAAGTTAAATTTAGTTGAAAAAGAACACGAGTATTTGAAAGAAAAATTGAAAAGAATTAAAGAAGAGAAGATGAAACTGGAGTTGTATGTTGTCGATGCCGTCGATGATCACAAGATCAAGATGGATGCAATGCGCTTGAAGATTAGAAAATTGAAAAAATATGCCGTTAATCAAGAGGCTTGGTATCACTATGTTGTTGGATCAATTGTTAACTTAGTTGCGATCTTGATCGCAATTGTTGTTGCATTTAAATGATTTAGCTAGAGAGTTTGTATGTTGTTTTATGAGAATAAGTGTGTATGAACTTTATGTATGAACTTGTATTAATTTGGTCTTTTCGGTGTTGTGTAATGAAGATGAGACGGCAATGGATGTACGATGGCCGATGCTCTCCCTGGTTCATTAATGGCGTGCGTACTTTTCTGGTTCCCGCTGAGGCAAACAAGCGGGCGGATGGTTTTATGTATTGTCCATGTGCTGTCTGTAAGAATGATCGAAATTACTCTAACTCCAGAACCATTCACGTCCACCTGTTTGAGTCCGGTTTCATGTCCGGCTACAACTGTTGGACCAAGCATGGAGAAAGAGGGGTCCTAATGAAAGAGAATGAAGAAGAAGAGGATGACGACAGCTATCCTGGCCATGGGTTCCCTGAATACAATGGTACAACAATGGGTGAAGAAGCTGAGCCGGCAATGCGGGATGAAGCTGAAGAAGAGGCATCAGATGAGCCCGCTGATGATCTTGGTCGAGCCATTGCCGATGCAAAGAGAAACTGCGCAAGTGAAAGGGAGAAGTTGAAGTTGCAGCGCATGTTAGAGGATCACAACAAATTGTTGTACCCAAACTACGAAGATGACAAGAAAAAGCTGGGCACCACACTGGAATTGCTGCAATGGAAGGCAGAGAATGGTGTATCTGACAAGGGATTTGAAAAGTTGCTGATAATGTTAAAGAAGATGCTTAAAAAGGACAACGAATTGCCCGACAGTACGTACGAAGCAAAGAAGGCTGTCTGCCCTCTAGGATTAGAGGTGCAGAAGATACATGCATGCCCTAATGACTGCATCCTCTACCGTGGTGAGTACGAGGATTTGAATGCATGCCCTGTATGCGGTGCATTGCGCTATAAGATCAGCCACAATGACCCTGGTAATGTTGAGGGCGGGCGCCCCAGGAAGAAGATTCCTGCCAAGGTGATGTGGTATGCTCCTATAATACCATGGTTGAAACGTTTGTTCCAAAACAAAGAGCATGCCAAGTTGATGCGATGGCACAAAGAAGACCGTAAGAAAGACGGGAAGTTGAGAGTACCCGCTGACAGGTCGCAATGGAGAAAAATCGAGAGAAAGTAGGGCGACTTTGCAGATGACGCAAGGAACGTATGGTTTGGTTTAAGTGCAGATGGTATTAATCCTTTTGGGGAGCAGAGCAGCAATCATAGCACCTGGCTTGTGACTCTATGTATCTATAACCTTCCTCCTTGGTTGTGCATGAAGCGGAAGTTCATTATGATGCCAGTGCTCATCCAAGGCCCTAAGCAACCCGGCAACGACATTGATGTGTACCTAAGGCCATTAGTTGAAGAACTATTATAGCTGTGGAATAAAAAAAGTGTACGTGCGTGGGATGAGCACAAACAGGAGGAATTTGACCTACATGTGTTGCCGTTTGTGACCATCAATGATTGGCCTGCTCTCAGTAACCTTTCAGGACAGACAAACAAGGGATACCACGTATGCACGCACTGTTTAAATGATACCGACAGTATATATTTGGATAAATGCAAGAAGAATGTGTACCCAGGACATCGTCGATTTCTTCCGAGCAGGCATCCCTGTGGAAAGAAAGGCAAGCATTTCAAAGGTGAGGCAGATCAGCGGAAGAAGCCTCGCCACCGTACTGATGATGATATACTTGATATGGTCAAGGATTTAGAAGTAATCTTTGGAAAGGGTCCTGGCAGACAATCTGTTCCGAATGACACTGACGGACGCCCACCCATGTCGAAGAAGAAATCTATATTTTGGGACCTACCCTATTGAAAAGACCTAGAGGTCCACTCTGCAATGGACATGATGCACGTGACGAAGAATCTTTGCGTGAACCTGCTAGGCTTCTTGGGTGTGTATGGGAAGACAAAAGATACACCAAAGGCACGGGAGGACCAGCAACGTATGCACGAAAAAGACGGCATACTTCAGGGTCATGCCAGCTACGCTCTTACCAAAGAAGAGAATGAAATCTTCTTTGAATGCATGCTTAGTATGAAGGTCCCGTCTGGCTTCTCGTCGTATATAAAGGGAATAATAAATATGACAGAGAAAAAGTTCCAGAACCTAAAGTCTCAGGACTGCCACGTGATTATGACACAACTGCTACCGGTTGCATTGAGGGGGCTTCTACCGGAAAACATTCGATTAGCCATTGTGAAGCTATGTGCATTACTCAATGCAATCTCCCAGAAGGTAATTGATCCAGAAATCATACCAAGGTTAGAGAATGATTTGGTGTAATGTCTTTTCAGTTTCGAGTTGGTGTTCCCACCATCCTTCTTCAATATCATGATGCACGTCCTAGTTCACCTAGTCGAAGAGATTGCCATTCTGGGTCCTATATTTCTACACAATATGTTCCCCTTTGAGAGGATCATGGGAGTCTTAAAGAAAGATGTTCATAATCGTGCTAGGCCAGAAGGAAGCATCTCCAAGGGCCATGAAATTGAGAAGGTCATTGAGATTTGTGTTGACTTTATTCCTGACCTTAAGCCGATTGGTGTTCCTGAATCCCGGCATGAGGGCATACTGGATGGAAAAGGCACGCTAGGACCGAAAGCAATAATATGTATGGACGGGCATTCTTGGGCGCAAGCATACTACACAGTTCTACAAAATTCCTCCTTGGTGGCTCCTTATATCGAGGAACACAAGAATATTCTACGCTCCAAACACCCGAAGCAGTCTAACGACTAGATTACACGTGAACAAATTGGGACTTTCGCCGGTTGGTTGCAGACACGTCTCATGCATGACAACACTGTTGAAAATGAGTTGTACTTGCTGTCACAGTTACCATCTTCGAATATATTGACTTTCAAAGGGAACGAGTTAAATGGGAATACATTTTACACGATCGCCCAAGATAAAAAGAGCACCAACCAAAACAGTGGTGTCCGCCTTGATGCAGTAAACACCAATAGGCCAAAGGACACATATTATGGTTACATTTGGGAGATATAGGAGCTTGACTATGGACGTGGTTTGAAGGTCCCTTTATTTCGGTGCAAATTTGTCAATCTGACAGGAGGCGAGGTAAAAGAAGACCCGCAGTACGGAATGACAACAGTGGATCTCAACAATCTTGCGTACGCAGACGAACCATTCGTCCTAGCCAATGATGTGGCGCAGGTTTTCTATGTGAAGGACATGTCTACCAAGCCGAGAAAAAGAAAAGATAAGGAAGCGAATACATCATACGATGAGCCAAAGCGCCAGATAGTTCTTTCAGGGAAAAGAAACATCGTGGGAGTGGAGGACAAGACAGACATGTTAGAAGATTATGAAAAGTTTCATGAAATTGCTCCATTCACAGTGAATATTGACACGAGCATCTAGTTAAATGATGAAGATTGTCCATGGTAACAGCACAAAGGGACACACGTGGAAAAAAAGTTTTATACACAAAGATCCCACTCTGGGATGTGACCGGCTTCACTATCATCACTTTCTTCTCTAGTGCGTTTCCGGACTTAAATATCTGGAAAGTCCCACTTCGGACAAACCGGAGGGAATCTTTGTAATAGTTAGGTTACTTATGCTCCTATAATACCACGGTTGAAACATTTGTTCCAAAACAAAGATCATGCCAAGTTGATGCGATGGCACAAGGAAGACCGTAAGAAAGACGGGAAGTTGAGAGTACCCGCTGACGGGTCGCAGTGGAGAAAAATCGAGAGAAAGTGGGACGACTTTGCAGATGACGCAAGGAACGTATGGTTTGGTTTAAGTGCAGATGGCTTTAATCCTTTTGGGGAACAGAGCAGCAATCATAGCACCTGCCCTGTGACTCTATGTATCTATAACCTTCCTCCTTGGTTGTGCATGAAGCGGAAGTTCATTATGATGCCAGTGCTCATCCAAGGCCCTAAGCAACCCGAAAACGACATTGATGTGTACCTAAGGCCATTAGTTGAAGAACTATTACAGCTGTGGAATGAAAAAGGTGTACGTGCGTGGGATGAGCATAAACAGGAGGAATTTGACCTACATGCATTGCCGTTTGTAAACATCAATGATTGGCCCGCTCTCAGTAACCTTTCAGGACAGGCAAACAAGGGATATCACGCATGCACGCACTGTTTAGATGATACCGACAGTATATATTTGGATAAATGCAAGAAGAATGTGTACCTGGGACATCGTCGATTTCTTCCGAGCAGGCATCCCTGTCGAAAGAAAGGCAAGCATTTCAAAGGTGAGGCAGATCTCCGGAAGAAGCCTCACCACCGTACTGGTGATGATATACTTGATATGGTCAAGGATTTAAAAGTAATCTTTGGAAAGGGTCCTGGCGGACAATCTGTTCCGAATGACGCTGCCGGACGTGCACCCATATGGAAGAAGAAATCTATATTTTGGGACCTACCCTATTGGAAAGACCTAGAGGTCCGTTCTGCAATCAACATGATGCACGTGACGAAGAATCGTTGCGTGAACCTGCTAGGCTTCTTGGGCGTGTATGGGAAGACAAAAGATACACCGGAGGCACGGGAGGACCAGCAAGGTATGCACGGAAAAGACGGCATACATCAGGGTCATGCCAGCTACGCTCTTACCAAAGAAGAGAAGGAAATCTTCTTTGAATGCCTGCTTAGTATGAAGGTCCCGTCTAGCTTCTCGTCAAATATAAAGGGAATAATAAATATGAGAGAGAAAAATTTCCAGAACCTAAAGTCTCATGACTGCCACGTGATTATGACGCAACTGCTCCTGGTTGCATTGAGGGGGCTTCTACCAGAAAACGTTCGATTAGCCATTGTGAAGCTATGTGCATTCCTCAATGCAATCTCTCAGAAGGTAATCGATCCAGAAATCATACCAGGGTTAGAGAATTATTTGGTGCAATGTCTTGTCAGTTTCGAGTTGGTGTTCCCACCATCCTTCTTCAATATCATGACGCACGTCCTAGTTCACCTAGTCGAAGAGATTGCCATTCTAGGTTCTATATTTCTACACAATATGTTCCCCTTTGAGAGGTTCATGGGAGTATTAAAGAAATATGTTCATGACCGTGCTAGGCAAGAAGGAAGCATATCCAAGGGCCATGAAATTGAGGAGGTCATTGAGTTTTGTGTTGACTTTATTCCTGACCTTAAGCCGATTGGTGTTCCTGAATCACGGCATGAGGGCATACTGGGTGGAAAAGGCACGCTAGGACCGAAAGCAATAATATGTATGGACGGGCATTCTTGGGCGCAAGCACACTACACAGTTCTAGAAAATTCCTCCTTGGTGGCTCTGTACGTATATCGAGGAACACAAGAATATTCTACGCTCCAAACACCCGGAGCAGTCTTACGACTGGATTACACGTGAACAAACGGGGACTTTCGCCAGTTGGTTGCAGACACGTCTCATGCATGATGACGCTGTTGAAGATGAGCTGTACTTGCTGTCACAGTTACCATCTTCGAATATATTTACTTTCAAAGGCTACGAGATAAATGGGAATACATTTTACACAATCGCCCAAGATAAAAAGAGCACCAACCAAAACAGTGGTGTCCGCTTTGATGCAGTAAACACCAATAGGCCAAAGGACACATATTATGCTTACATTGGGGAGATATGGGAACTTGACTATGGACATGGTTTGAAGGTCCCTTTGTTTCGGTGCAAATGGGTCAATCTGACAGGAGGCGGGGTAAAGGAAGACCCGCATTACGGAATGACACCAGTGGATCTCAACAATCTTGCGTACGCAGACGAACCATTCGTCCTAGCCAATGATATGGCACAGGTTTTCGATGTGAAGGACATGTCTACCAAGCCGAGAAAAAGAAAAGATAAGGAAGCGAATACATCATACGATGAGCCAAAGCGCCAGATAGTTCTTTCAGCGAAAAGAAACATCGTGGGAGTGGAGGACAAGATAGACATGTCAGAAGATTATGAAAAGTTTCATGAAATTGCTCCATTCACAGTGAATATTGACCCGAGCATCTAGTTAAATGATGAAGATTGTCCATGGTTATGGCGCAAAGGGACACAAGCGAAAACAAAGTTTTATACACAAAGATCCCACTCTGGGATGCGACCGGCTTCACTGTCATCAATTTCTTCTCTTGTGAGTTTCCGGACTTATATATCTGGAAAGTCCCACTTCAGACAAACCGGTGGAAATCTTTGTAATAGTTAGGGTACTTATGTGTTTTGGCATTTGAAACGCGAAGAAATATTATGTACAAACAAATTATTTCAAGCATTATATAGGACTTCATTTGCTATATAAAATGGACAATCTCTTTTGAAGTATCAGGATTTCGGACGAAAACTCATCTGTTACAAAGGCATTTCATTTTTTTAAACTTATTTCAACTCCAGACTTTTTGTGCGTTCAGTATGCACCATTCAAAGCCACGTCATCAATTTTCAACCCTTTCTGACTTAATTTGCTATTTTTCATGCATTTACCAATTTTTTTTATCTAAATGACCCTGAAATAGGAAAGCACTACAAATGAACTCTGAAAAGGTTGAAAGTTGGCATGGTATCATCATTTCACCCATATAGCATGTGCTAAAAAGTTGAGAGGATTACGGCAAAAACTGGTTGCACTTCGTGTACAAAATGGACAATCTCTTTTGAAGTATCCGGGTTTTAGACGAAAACTCATCTGTTACAAAGGCATTTCATTTTTTAAAACTTATTTCAACTCCAGACTTTTTGTGCGTTCAGTATGAACCATTCAAAGCCACGTCATCAATTTTCAACCCTTTCGGACTTCATTTGCTATTTTTCATGCATTTACTGATTTTTTTGAACTAAACGATTCTGAAATTGAAAAGCACTACAAATGAACTCTGAAAAGGTTGAAAGTTGGCATGGTATCATCATTTCACCCACATAGCATGTGCTAAAAAGTCGAGAGGGTTACGGCAAAAACTGGATGCACTTCGTGTACAAAATGGACAATCTCCTTCGAAGTATCCGGGTTTCGGACGAAAACTCATCTGTTACAAAGGCATTTCATTTTGTTAAATAACCTAAGAATTACCTACTTGAATATAATGATAAAACATACTAATATTAAATAGCAGAAAAAAGAATGACTGAAAAATCTATTTTTAAAGTAAAGTTATTCACAAATTAGTGATTCACACAAATTTCTAATAATTAAAATTTAAACTATTCAAATTTGAAAACTACTGCCACTAACAGAAAGTTTTAATTTTTTTGATCTAACGCAAAAATATTCACTCAGAAACTCTAAATAAAGAAAAACAACTCAGAAACAAAAGAAAATAAATAAAGCAGAAAACAAAAGAAAAAACTGGAAAATCAATAAATTAAAAAAAACCCGCCTACTGGGCCGACGGCCTGCATACGACTAGAAACCCAACACCTAGTTGGGCCAAGATGCCGGCCCGCACGGCCCAGTAGGGACCACAGGGCAGACAAGTTTGGTAGGCCCACAAGGCCTGCATTAGAGAGGAGCTCGATGGAGAGGCTACGGCGGGGCTTATAAACTGGTGCCGGCGCCTCTCGCCAAGCGAGGTGGGACTAAACTTGCCCTGCACCGCGGCTGTGGCAGCACGAGGCCTTTAGTCCCAGCTGGTGGCTCCAACAGCGACTAAAGGCCCCCCTTTAGTCGCGGTTGGAGCCACCAACCGGGACTAAAGGCCTGGCTTCCCGCCGCTTGGCCTGGCCAAAATTCACCCTTTAGTCCCGGTTGGTGGCTCCAACCGGGACTAAAGGTGCCTCGTATATAAGCAACACTTACGAATTTTCCCCTCCACCCTCTCCATTCATCCTCTCCGCTTCGCCGCCCGCCTGGACGCGACGCCGTCAGGATGCCCGACTGCGCCGTCGTCGTCGCCGCCGCCGCCGCCGGCCTCCTCGCGCAGCGCCCGAGCCCGCCTGCGCCGCTCACCACGCGCGCCCCGTCGACGCCTCCCACACGCGCCGCCGTCATCGTCGTCCGAGCCCGCGCGCCGGCGCCTCCTCCGATCGATCCCCCGCCCCGACGAGCCCGCGCCGCTCCTCCACGCCGCCCGGCCCCCACCCCGACGACCGAGCCGGCCCCCTAATCCCCACGGTGAGCTCCGGCGATGGCCATCTTTTTTCTTCATTTTTACTTGTTCATCTTTTTTTGTGTTATATAGAAGAGTAGGAATGTTAGATGTATATGTAGATGAATGTTAGATGTATATGTAGATTGCGTAGGAATTTTTGTGTGTAGAGTTTATTATGTATGTATGTATATGAATGAATAATGTTATGTATGTTAGATTGAGTAGGAAGTTTTGATGTTTTAGATGTATATATGTATGTTTTGAAGTTTTAGATGTTTATTTTTATACAATGTATATGTATATATGTATATGTAGATGAACGGTGAAATTTGCATAGATTTTCTGTTTTTTAGGTTTTATACTTACAGAAAAAATTTGCATAGGAAAAAGTTGACCATGTATTAAAAATATTTTAATGTTAATATATATCTTAATGTTGTATTTGCAAAAGTTTGCCATGTAATTGCAAAATCAAGTAAACAAGAAGTACAAAAATCATAATCAAGCATTTAAAAAAAGACTCGTTGGCTAGGACGATGCCCGGCCCGCATACTCGTCATCGACTCGTTGGCGATGACGTCCTGCTTCAGAGGCGCCATGTCCGGGACTGGGCTCCGCTGGGCTGGCACTGGGTGTAGGGTAACGCAGCAGAAAACAAAAAATTTCCGACCTACGCACCAGCCCAGGACCACTATGGAGACTGCATACAAGGTTTGATCATTTTCGTTACCGACTCGTAGCGCAGCGGAAGTAGAGTCGATGACGATCGGCGGTGCAGATCCCCGCAGCTAGGATTTACAACCTCCCAACCGCGAGGATGTATACCCTCGTCTTCCCTTCGGACAGCCCTCCGGGAGGCGGTCGAACAGTCCCCCGGACGGTGTCGCGGACAGCCCTTCGGGAGGACCTTCGAAACTCGAACGGTCACTCGGACAGCCCTTCGCGAGGACTCACAGAACATGGACCGTCACTTGGACAGCCCTTCGGGAGGCACTCACGAACAGCCCCTCGGGCACTAAGATCGAAACTACGACCTCTCTATAGAGTTGCACACATACGGTGTCATCTATCCGGCAGGGCTTCGCCGTCCAGAACTAGTTCCCACCAGAACCCAGACAGCCTTTCGGCTCTACGAAACTATTTCGCTGGGAGGGAGAGAGAATGCCAGATCATGCATGGCTTGTGTGAGAGAGTTGGAGTGGGTGTGGAGGGCTGCCCCTCCACCTCTATTTATAGGAAATCCCAAGGGGTAGGGTAGTTTTTCACAAAAACCCAAAAACCACATGAATGGAGTCCTTCCACAAGGGCACAAGTAAGAGACAAGTGGGGGCTCCAAGGAGGAGCCCCATTGTGGCCGGCCAACACCTTGTAGGGGCCCCCCAAGGGGGCCTCATCCATCCATGTCACCCCCAAAAATATCTTGGGACAAAGCCCAAAATAATGGCTTTCCAAAAAGTAACCCAAAAAGCACTTTCACTATTCATGACGACATTTTTCAGCGTCCGTTCGAACTGAAAATATTTATGTGGGCTTAGAACATTTCCAGTACCCACTAAAAAAATTTTCAACGCGTTCTGGAACAATTCCAGTTTAGTGATTTCATCTGCGAAAAGCATCTGAAGCGGTTCCGGCAGCTCCGGAACATTTCCGGTTTTTCTTCCAGAAAATTCCCAAAAGTTTCCAGAATGATTCTGGCACCCTCCAAGAATTATCATGCATGTGCAGAAACCAATTTGACTTAATGGAATACCCCGAAACAACTTTTCAGTTTCACCGAAACTCATCCGGTGTTCTCTCTGCGGAACTTTTCCGCTGTCCGAAACTTTTTCGGTGTCCGAAACTTTTTCGGTGATTTTCTCACAGACTCCCTGTCTAGTATTCAGCAGATAGATGACCCTTAAGCGTGTGACCCTATAGGTTCGGTGAAGTATATACATGACACGGAACCCCATCCGATCAATGATCAACATCGGAGCCGTGGACACCCATATTGACCCCTATACCCACACGAATGAATATTCGAGTGAACCTCCAGTTGCCGTGTGCTATTCCTGTTGCTTCGCGATATGTTACAAATACCCGAGGTGAGACATGTTGTCATTCCCATGGATCAACAACTTGTCCACTATGCTAGTTACCTCGTTACCGGTATTGTTCTGTTTTCTCGTTACCGTGTTTCGGCATCCCCGTGATCAAATCACAAAGTGTCTGGCCAGACGATGATGGATACCGTAACACCGAGAGGGCCCAGAGATATCTCTCCATCGTCGGAGGAGCAAATCCCAATCTCGAGCTATCAAGTTACTTGACATACTTTTCCATGAACCCGTAAGCCGCCGTAATAGCCACCCATTTACGGATGACGTTTAACAAACCCCAAAGTTCATGAAGCTAGCATGAAGAAACTTGATACTCTCATGGTCTAAGGAATCATGCAAACGTTAACCATCTCTGTGTTATTTACCATTAACTTGTGATGAATGTAACTCATAGCATAACATCAATCGGGTCGATTCAACACAAATGTTCTTCTAACATTGTGCCCTCAAAGTTGCTGGCATAGACATTCCCATGATCAGGAAAACAGAACCATCATGCAACACTTGAGCCAGTCATAGAGGCTTGACTAGGAATACATTTTACCGTTTATTATTCCACACGTGCATATGAGTCTTCCTCCGAGCCTCGTGGTTATTGTAGACTCCAGAACCATAGCAGTTATAGCATGGAACATAAACCTAATTATGAACAGGGAGATAATCAATAACATTTATTATTGCCTCTAGGTCATTTCTCCTACAGACTCCCACTTGCACTAGAGTCAATAATCTAGTTAATGCTAATGCACTTTACACCTGTGGCACACCGGTGTAAATATGCTTCGCAAGTGGTATAGCCTGATGTCCAACGGATCTGACGACTTCAGCTCCGTGTGTATCTTTGCGTATCCTCGCGTTTTCACGCTTTCACAAAATTCATATTTTGTGTGGACTTTGCTTCGTATGTATGTGAATCACAGGTCGAACCTGGATTCCTCAGACTGAGTTATGGAGCAACTACCTACAGTAGTATCCCATTGACCAAAGCCTTCTTGGAACCATACTAAGTTCATGAAAGAACTATATGATTCAGCACCTTGTTTGTCGCTTTTAAAAGCGGCAACATACTTTGCCTCTGTTATAGAATTCGCCACAGTAACTTGTTTGGAACAATTTCCAACTACCGTGCCACCATATTGTGTGTTACACAAAACCCTCAATTTAAATCGAAAATCGCTTGGAGCATGGATGAAGACTGTATCGATGTAACCTTTTACAACGAACTCTTCATGATCTCCGCTTGCGAGAAAACATGTCATCGGTGCTACTATAGTACTCAAAGACCCTTTTTCACTGTTGTCCCATGATCAGAACTTTTGATCACTTTGGTATCTATACTCGCAACAACTTTGGGAGTATTGGACATATCTGGTTGTTTTTACATACCATGGAATACATGATTAATCCAAACACAAGAGTGTGTGGAATCTCCATCATATATTTTGCTCATCAGTGTTTTGGGACACCGAGTCTTGCAAAAACTCTTTCCATGTGACTTCGGCAAGAATCACTCCTTGACGTTTTTAATGCTAAAAGGTTTTAGCATCTTGTCAATATGTATCTTTGCTCAGCCCCATTAGGTAAATCTATCTCCATAGATCATCATGCCTAATATAAAGGCTATTTAGCCCAAGCACTTCATCAAAAAACTATTTTCAAATGAAGTCCTAATTCGTGTCAAGAAATTTATTTCCAATTAACAATGTGTCAAGCACACAATGTTTTTTTAGAAATTTATTATGCTCCCACTTACTTTCTTGAATCACAAGCATCTTCGTTACCCATTGATGAAGTCAAACCCTTTTGGCCATTTCATCAAAACACGAAGTTTCCAACTCCATTATGCTCTCTTCTGTCCATTGCTAGAACTCTGAAGTTTGCACACTCACTAGCATCCTCTGGAATGACAAAATACCTTGGACTGTAACACATGCAAGTCCTTGGTTTCATTTCCATCATATGGAAATCCTATTGTCATCCATGTTTCATATCTCATGACTGAAATATGTATTAATTGCTAGTTCAACCCGAACCGACTTTAAGCATCGCTACGGTGAAACAACCTCATCGCAGTCAACTCCTTGAACTTGTTATTTCAACAAGTCGAGCTTTATGGATAAAACATTTTTATCCGTATCAGTTTTAAGTTCCATAAATATTCGTTAGACTCTAAGTCTTCCGAAAGGTGTATCAAGGTTTTAATCTTGAATCACTTATATGGAAACTAACTCGGGTTGTATTGGCATTCAGCCAATTCCGGAGTCAGGGCCCATCAACGCTTCCTTGTGTATCGTAGGTATACTGTTGTCTGACAACAATATCTCGTCTGCGCACCTAAGAGGTTTGCACGAGCCTTGCCTACGTGGTTTAGCTGCAAGTTTGACCGAAGTCCATACATTTTATTGTAGAGACTTCCGTATCACTCGCAGTAGGAAACACTGGAATTACTTCCAAGGTCTCTTTCCTTTGACCTGATGACGGAGATACTGGTTATCTCGTCGAGTTGCATTATTCTCCCACTCACCTTTTTGAAAGAAGCATTTTCTTCAAAAAGCATACCGTTCTTTGTGGCAAACCTATTTGCCTCGGTATAGTGAGGGAGGAATATCCAATTGCTTGGGATAACCTACAAAGTAGCACTTGTCTGATTTGGAATAGGTTTGTAACCTTTTACACAAGCCCCATATTCCAAATGTTAAGAAAAGATATAACATGGTTGGGCGTACCATACCATGGTGTCATTTCAACAGACCCGATGGAGCTCTTTTCAGTGTAAAAGCCGCAGTCTCTAAAGCATCACCTTTTAAAAGGGATAATGGCAAATTTATTTATGTCATCTTTGATCTTACCATGTCATAAATGGTTCGATTACATCTTCACGGACTTTTCACTCACAGTGGTGTTCCGGGAGGTGTAAGTTATGAAACTCTTTTCAAAACTCGTCAGACATTCGCTAAACTTGTAACTCAAATATTCCTTTCTGCAATCGAATTGTAGAAACAGAATTTTCTTGTTACAATAACTTCTACTTCATTCTTGAAAACCTTTTGAATGAATTCAAGAGATCTAGACTTACGTCTCATCAAGTAAATATACATATATCTACTTGAGTCATTTCTGAAGATAGATAAATCCACTGTTTGCAATAACATTTATCGGACTACATACATCAAAATGTATGATCACCAATAAGTTCTTTGCTCGTTCCTTATGGCCTGTGAACGGTATTTCAGTCACTTTAATTTTCGGAGGAAAGTTGCAAGTGTCAGATGATTCAAAATCAAACGACTTTAAAATCCATCATAATGGAATTTATCCATGCGGGTTTCTCCAATGTGACCAAATGCAGTGCCACACTTGTGTGGTATTCTCTTAGTTTTACGACATTTAGCGTCAGTGTTATGGATGTATCATATTACTATCAATATTCATAACATACATCCCATCTTGGATGGAAGTATGGCCCTTCATGTTCATTCATAATACTAAACAACAATTGTTGTTCTTATGAACAACTCTTTTGCAACAAACATTGTGCAATGGGCTAGATTGTATGAAACTCTAAAATGAATTATGAATGTAAATCCAGAGGTAATATATTATTATCATTATTCATAACATACATCTTATTCATAATGAAAGTATGGCCCTTATGTTATTCATAACACCGAACATAAAAAGTTCTCTTATGAACAACCTTCTTGCAAGATACCTTATGCAAAGGGCTAGAGTGTGAAACTCTAAAATGAATTATGAAAATAAATACAGACGGTAATACACCGATGGAAGGTATAGTAACATTTACTATGTTCCCTGTGTATACCTAAACCTCATTCCTGGCTAGTCTTTCAGGCCATAGTAGTTCTTACATCGAGTTGCAACAGAAAGCAATCGAGCGGGTATCTTTGTGATTAACTCACAATACCCAAGAATCAGTGATTACAATTTAATCATAATTCCCAAGAACTATATCTTTGACCAGCCTTCTATACATCAAAAACCTGTATGACATTCATACATGAGCTGGATATTCCAGTCTTCTTTCTTATTTCCATTATACTTCTAACAGTTTAACTTTTAGTATTTCTCCTACTTCTAGAAGAAGCACCCAACTTAAGAGTGGCGTTAGCCCTGGACTTCCTAGGCGTGAAAGTTTCACTAACACCCTTCGGACACTTCCTTTCTCTTTAAGTTTTTATTCACCTTTCATCATATGAAAGGCGTTCTCCTGGATCCCTCTCTTATCAGTCTAATGCATAGTAAAACTCCTTTACTAATAGTTTGCAAACAAACATTGCTTCGGATATCTCATATCTTTTAGTCTTTGTCTGTCTCTGAAAATGATTTTCAGATTCCATGAATATCACATAACTATCCAAACTTTCGAAGTTCGGGTCTCATGGAAGCAAACATATTGCACTTGACTGAAATAGAATTCTAGCTTTTGGATCGAAGGACGACAGTCACATGATCCATAGCATAAGCAAGAGAATACCGAAAGTATGCGATAGGACAAAGTCCTTCTCGGCACTCTTGAGGACAATCCTCACATTATGTTACCAACCGTAAAGTTTTAACCAGATATTTAACAGCTATTCAATTTTAATAGGGAAGGTGGAAACGCGAGCCATAATTCTACAACTATTATGCAAATCACACTTAGACAGAGTTCATAATTAATTGCACTGAGAATTAAACAAGTTAATTCAACAGTGCGCTCCCACTCAAATCAATATCTCTCATAATAGATTGTGAGTGATACAAGATCCGCATTTCCATTCAACGCCATTGAACGAGATGAACACTGATGGCGCGAACTTCAATCGGTAGGCAAACTTGCCGATCACATCTCTATGTGACTGTAGCGACCCGACCCGAATGGATCGAATCTCTGTGTTCAAGTGTCATCCCTGGATCGGTAATGCTGACACACACAGTACTCGAAGGATTTATAACAGAGTGCAATCACACACTTATTACATCGAATGTCTCAAAAGAGAACTGATTACAATAAATATGGCTTAAGGCCATCTAAATAGGATAACAGCGGAAGGCTTGGAAGATAAAGTGAGTCCATCAACTCCAACGGCATAGCTGAGTGCACGACAACGACCTAGCACACCTTACTCTTCGTCTGAAAAGTCTGCAACATGATACGTTGCAGCCCGAAATGGGTCAGCACATGGAATATGCTGGCAATATAACACAATAGAGCAATGAACAGAATAATTGCTAATACTACATGCATATTTGGCTGGTGGAAAAGCTCTAGGGTTATACTGTTTTGCGAAAAGCCAATTTTTCCCTACAACAAAGGAATATATTTTATTTAGCTATCATGGTGGTTGTTGAACATTGAGAAGGTAAATCCCCCTCTCAATCCCAATTAAAAGTAATTATTAATCCCAACAAATTAATTTAGAGTGATGGGATTCAATATGATGATCCAAGAACCAGATACTCAAGATGTCCATAACCGGGGACACGGCTAATCATGACTAGTTTGTACACTCTGCAGAGGTTTGTGCACTTTTCCCCACAAGACTCGATCTCCTCCGTTGGATTTCTCGCACTTCATGGTGTTTGAGAAACGGATGACCGAGACACAGTCTTTCTGAAGCATTTACTCTTTACTCTGGGTAGACAGTTACACCTACTTTCCCCTACATCTGCTAGCCTACCACTGAAAGAGGTCCTGCAACATACTCAACTATGCTAGAGCCCATAATAGCTTGTGGCTGCACACGGAAGTTTCTAGCATGAACAATCTTATGATCCCTTTGAGCCTGGGTGGCGGACCGTAGGAGGATCACACGGTATATCCCCGGGATCTCCTAGACACAACTGGTATATCCCCAGGTGTCCGGGCAAGCCACTGGTATATCCCCAGGGTGCCCCAACCAATCCACCCAATGTGTATTAAAGTAGCCACCTTAAGTTAACCATTAATTAACAATCTCACATCTGTCATGGATACACTCAAAACCCAATCCACGTCTACGAGCATAGCTGGCAATATAAGCATAGCGTAGAAGTAACCCCAAGGGTTTTATAATAAAAGGCAATAGGTTCTACCTCATCATCTACTTCCCAATACCCACAAGTTAATCACATCCTAGTCATGTAGTGTTTGAGGATAAAACTAATGCATAAAAACTGGGTATAGAAGAGTTGATCAAAGTGTGAACTTGCTTCTGACGATCTGCAAATCCTAGAGACTCGTAGTAGCACGCTTCGCACTCCGGGAATTCTATCGCAAACAACCAATAGCATACATAGCAATCAAGCGAAGATGCACGGGTAAAACTCAAACGAGATGATTTAACCAAAGTTCAACTGAAGAACTCCGGTTTGCAAAAAGAATCAAATCAAATGGAGCAACGAAACTCAAACTGCGAAAGAAACACCTTCGATTACTAATCTGGACTAAAGTCAAATTTTACAGTAGCAAAAACTTGTTTAGTTGGTTAACAAAAGAGGGCTTCGAGACGAAGATCTAGGCGCTCGAATCGCCTGATTCCGACAAACGAGCGAAAAGTTATACTAAAACGAAAATCGGATCAGAAATCGCGATCGAAAATAATCGCGGAAAATCCGAGAAAACGAAAAACTAACGAACAGCTAACGAACGAACGTTCGCTTTCTGCGGTTTAAACGGTGAAAACCGTTCGTTAAAAACGAACGTACGAACGGGCGTTCGCTAAATAACTAACCGACGGAAAACCGAAACCGAAAAAAAAACGCATCTAGGGTTTTAACAAAAAACCGATCGGTTTTTCTCACGAAAACCGACGGCGGCGGCGGCTACCTCCGGCGGGGCTCCGGCGGGACGGCGGGGTGCGGCGCGCGGCGGCGTCTCGCGTTTTCTGGTCGTCGTTCCTGCTCCGTCTCGTTCTGTCTCTCTTGCGGCTTGCTCTTCTATCTAAGTTCTTCTCGGGCTTGTTTCTTCTTCTCCCTGTCGTTCTCTTCGATCGTCAGGCGGCGGTGGCGGCTTGGGGCTCCAGGGGGGTCGGGGCGGCGGCTATTTAAGGGGGGGCTGGGGCAGGGTGGCTTGGGGCAGGGGGCGACGAGGCGGCGGCGTCCCGGACTCCGGCGGAGTCCGGCTCGGGCACGGGGCGCGTGCGAGCGGAGGCGGCGGCGGCTGGGCATCGGCCCAGTTCGGTCCGGCGGATTTTTTTTTTAAATAATTCCGCGCAGAAAAACAAATAAAAGAAATACTAAACGGACTCCAAAATTCCCGAAATAAATTTTCCCCGTCCTCTAAAAATCTACTGGGCAAGGTAAACATTTATTTGGGACTCTAATGCAATTTTGAAAAATGCATATTTTTCTAAATTCAAATAAAATTGCAATAAAAATCCAAATAAAATATTTATTTGATTTTACTATTTTTCCTCCAATATTCCATTTATTTTGGAGAAGTCATATTATCTCCTCTCATATATTTTTAATATGAAATATTTTCGGAGAGAAAAATAGTTAAACCAAATTGATCCCTGTTTCAATATTTGAGAAAATTCAAATATGAAAACGGTGAAATCCCCAACTCTCTCCGTGGGTCCTTGAGTTGCTTAGAATTTTCGAGGATCGCAAAACGAAATGCAATAAAATATGATATGCAGTGGATGATCTATGTATAACATTCCAAATTAAAAATTTGGGATGTTACAAACCTACCCCCCTTAAGATGAATCTCGCCCTCGAGATTCGGGTTGGCTAGAAAACAGGTGCGGGTGGTCCTTCCGGAGGTCTTCTTCGCGCTCCCAGGTAGCTTCCTCCTCGGTATGATGACTCCACTGAACTTTGCAAAACTTGATAACTTTGTTGCGTGTAACTCGGCTGGCAAACTCGAGAATCTTGACGGGTTTCTCCTCGTAGGTTAGATCACTATCCAATTGAATTGCTTCTTGGGGCACTGTATCTCTTAGAGAAATATCAGCCATCTCCGTATGGCACTTCTTCAACTGGGAAACGTGAAACACATCATGAACTCCTGACAGTCCTTCGGGCAATTCCAACTTGTAGGCAACTTCACCCATACGTTCCGATACTCGGTATGGTCCTACAAACCTCAGGGCTAACTTTCCTTTAACTCCAAAACGTTTCACTCCTCGTAAGGGTGATACTCGTAGTTATGCTCTGTCTCCGACTTCATAGGTTACCTCCTTGCGTGTTGGATCGGCATAACTCTTCTGTCTGGACTGGGCTACTTTCAGTCTATCTCGAATCAGCTTAACCTTCTCTTCGGATTCCTTAATCAAATCCGGTCCAAACAACTGACGGTCTCCAACTTCATCCCACATCAACGGTGTTCTACACCTCCTTCCATACAAAGCCTCGAAAGGTGCCATCTTCAAACTGGCTTGGTAGCTGTTGTTGTATGAGAACTCCGCGTAGGGCAAATTGTCATCCCAACTAGATCCATAATCTAGCGCACAAGCTCTTAACATGTCCTCCAGAATCTGATTGACTCTCTCGGTCTGTCCATCTGTCTGCGGATGAAAAGCTGTACTAAACTCTAGCCTGGTTTCCAATGTCTGGTGTAGTTGGCGCCAAAACTTTGAAGTAAACTGGGTTCCTCTATCTGATACGATGGTCCTCGGAACTCCGTGCAGACATACGATCCTGGTCATATATATCTTGGCCAACTTCGCACTCGTATATGTGGTTTTCACTGGAATAAAGTGAGCTACTTTGGTCAAACGATCCACTACTACCCAGATAGAATCATATCCTGATCGGGTCCTGGGTAATCCGGTGATGAAATCCATGCCAAGTTTATCCCACTTCCATTCGGGTATTGGCATAGGCTGTAGCAATCCTGCGGGCTTCTGATGCTCTGCCTTCACTCTCTGACATACATCACATACGGCTACATACTCAGCAATATCCCTCTTCATACCCGTCCACCAGAAACGCTCTTTTAAGTCCAAATACATCTTGGTGTTTCCGGGGTGTATCGAGTATGGCGAGTCATGAGCCTCCTGTAGTATCAACTTCCTGATCTCGGCATTATTGGGTACATACACACGGTCCTCAAACCATAAGGTGTCGTGCTCATCTTCACGAAAACCTTTGGCTTTTCCTTTGCGCATTCTATCCCTTATCTCGGCAATTTCTTTGTCCTCTTTCTGAGCTTCTCGAATCCTTCCCAATAATGTTGACTGAACTTCCATAACTACGACAAAACCTCTAGGGACTATCCCGAAACGAAACTCCCTGAGATCTTCGGATAACCCCTTTGGTAAACCTCCGCTTTTGAGGGTATTGACATAACTCTTCCGGCTCAAAGCGTCTGCTACGACATTGGCCTTTCCTGGATGATAATGCAACTTCATATCATAATCCTTTATAAGTTCCAACCATCTCCTCTGCCTGAGGTTCAGCTCCTTCTGAGTGAAAATATACTTCAAGCTCTTGTGATCCGTGTACACATCACAACGGTTCCCAATAAGAAAATGTCTCCAAGTCTTAAGTGCTTGAACTACAGCTGCTAACTCCAAGTCATGCGTGGCATAATTCAACTCATGCGGCCGAGGCTGACGTGAGGCATATGAAACAACTCTCCCTTCCTGCATAAGTACTCCTCCCAGTCCTAAGCGAGAAGCGTCGCAATACACTTGGAAATCCTTGCGTATATCTGGCAGAATCAGAACTGGGGCTGTAACCAAACGTTTCTTCAGTTCCTGAAAACTTGCCTCACATTCATCTGTCCATTTGAACTTAGTGTCCTTCTTTAGTAACTCCGTCATAGGCTTCGCAATCTTAGAAAAATTCTCGATAAATCTCCGATAATATCCTGCAAGTCCAAGAAAACTGCGGATCTCCCCCACTGAGGTGGGTGCCAACCACTCAGTGACAGACTGAACCTTACTGGGGTCTACTGCTATACCTTCGCCCGATATAACATGTCCAAGAAATCCAACTTCCTTCAACCAAAACTCACATTTGCTGAACTTGGCATACAACTGATGTTCCCTGAGCTTCTCGAGAACTAAACGCGGATGCTCCTTGTGCTCCTCTTCATTCTTTGAGTATACCAAGATATCATCAATGAACACCACGACAAACTTATCCAAGAACTCCATGAACACCTTGTTCATCATACTCATGAAATAGGCAGGGGCATTAGTCAATCCAAATGACATAACTGTGTACTCATATAGCCCATACCGGGTGGTGAAGGCTGTCTTAGGTATATCCTGTTCTCGGATCTTCAGCTGGTGATACCCTGATCACAGATCGATCTTGGAGAACACTTTAGCTCCTTGCAACTGATCAAACAAATCATTAATCATTGGCAGTGGGTACTTGTTCTTAATCGTCACTTCATTCAATGCGCGATAATCATCAACCATTCTCAAGGATCCATCCTTCTTCTCAACTAAGAGCACTGGGGCTCCCCACGGTGATGAACTTCGTCGAATGTAACCTTTCTCCAATAATTCCTTGATCTTCTTCTTAATCTCCTCCAGATCATTTGCGGGCATCCGGTATGGTCTCTTGATATTGATCCGGTGCCTGGCAACAACTCTATCAAGAATTCAATGTCTCGATCCGGCGGCATGCCTGGTAACTCCTCTGGAAATACATCTGGGTAATCCTTCACAATAGGCACCTCCTCCTGAACAACTCCCGTGAGAGAATTTACTTGGCTCCTTCTAGGCACATGCCTAGATACATACTTGATCCTTTTTCCCTCCGGGGTGGTAAGCAAAATCGACTTACTCGCACAATCGATGCTTCCTCCATACATCGACATCGATAGCCAATCCATGCCTAGTATCACATCCAATCCTTGTGACTTCAAAACTATCAGGTCTGAGGGGAAAACATGACTTCCAATGATCAATGGCATCTGATGGGTTTAGAGGGGAGAGATTAGAATAGGGTAAGGTCTAGTGAGAAGGCACTACCCATATGCACATGAGACAAACACATTCATAACACACCACTCAATTCAAGCAAGAGCATACAATCGATCTAACTACCGTTACAAAAGTGCTCGGACTATTACTACTTACATGGGGAGAAATACTAATGATAATATGGTGGCCATCTAGAAATTTTGATCGGTGGAAGACTCCATGATGTCCGCTCCAGCTTCGTCTTCATAATCATCATTACTACTGTCGGGGTCGGAGTCGGTGTCGTCGATGATGATGTAGTCTTCAGATCGAATTTCCTCAGGTTCGTCGTCTTCTTCTCCGGGCGCGGGGTCTCCCATGAATATTCCTAGCTTCCTTGTCAGGTCGTCATTCTTCTCCACTAGTATTGCGATTTCCTCCTCGTATCCATCGCGTGTGGACTTGAGTTCCTCTTCTAGTACAGTGGCGGTGTAGGTCCCGGTGAAGCTTGGTATTCCGATGTTTAGGTACCTAGTGACTTCCTTCAAGTGTTGTCCAAAAGGTGTGTCTTCATCCGGTTGTGTAAACTTGTTCCTTGAGTCCGCCATCCTAGAGAATAGAAGATGGAGAGAAGTCAAAAATGAGTAGAGAAGAGTGACCTATGGCTTTTCTTAGTGGTCGTGTCCTACAGTCAGCGTGTGCTCTGATACCATCTCTGTAGCGACCCGACCCGAATGGATCGAATCTCTGTGTTCAAGTGTCATCCCTGGATCGGTAATGCTGACACACACAGTACTCGAAGGAGTTATAACAGAGTGCAATCACACACTTATTACATCGAATGTCTCAAAAGAGAACTGATTACAATAAATATGGCTTAAGGCCATCTAAATAGGATAACAGCGGAAGGCTTGGAAGATAAAGTGAGTCCATCAACTCCAACGGCATAGCTGAGTGCACGACAACGACCTAGCACACCTTACTCTTCGTCTGAAAAGTCTGCAACATGATACGTTGCAGCCCGAAATGGGTCAGCACATGGAATATGCTGGCAATATAACACAGTAGAGCAATGAACAGAATAATTGCTAATACTACATGCATATTTGGCTGGTGGAAAAGCTCTAGGGTTATACTGTTTTGCGAAAAGCCAATTTTTCCCTACAACAAAGGAATATATTTTATTTAGCTATCATGGTGGTTGTTGAACATTGAGAAGGTAAATCCCCCTCTCAATCCCAATTAAAAGTAATTATTAATCCCAACAAATTAATTTAGAGTGATGGGATTCAATATGATGATCCAAGAACCAGATACTCAAGATGTCCAAACACCCGGAGCAGTCTGACGACTGGATTACACGTGAACAAACGGGGACTTTCGCCAGTTGGTTGCAGACACGTCTCATGCATGACGACGCTGTTGAAGTTGAGATGTACTTGCTGTCACAGTTACCATCTTCGAATATATTTACTTTCAAAGGCTACGAGACAAATGGGAATACATTTTACACGATCGCCCAAGATAAAAAGAGCACCAACCAAAACAGTGGTGTCCGCTTTGATGCAGTAAAAACCAATAGGCCAAAGGACACATATTATGCTTACATTGGGGAGATATGGGAACTTGACTATGGACATGGTTTGAAGGTCCCTTTGTTTCGGTGCAAATGGGTCAATCTGACAGGAGGCGGGGTAAAGGAAGACCCGCATTACGGAATGGCAACAGTGGATCTCAACAATCTTGCGTACGCAGACGAACCATTCGTCCTAGCCAATGATGTGGCGCAGGTTTTCGATGTGAAGGACATGTCTACCAAGCCGAGAAAAAGAAAAGATAAGGAAGCGAATACATCATACGATGAGCCAAAGCGCCAGATAGTTCTTTCAGGGAAAAGAAACATTGTGGGAGTGGAGGACAAGACAGACATGTCAGAAGATTATGAAAAGTTTCATGAAATTGCTCCATTCACAGTGAATATTGACCCGAGCATCCAGTTAAATGATGAAGATTGTCCATGGTTACGGCGCAAAGGGACACAAGCGAAAAAAAAGTTTTATACACAAAGATCCCACTCTGGGATGTGACCGGCTTCACTGTCATCAATTTCTTCTCTTGTGAGTTTCCGGACTTATATATCTGGAAAGTCTCACTTCGGACAAACCGGTGGAAATCTTTGTAATAGTTAGGGTACTTATGTGTTTTGGCATTTGAAACGCGAAGAAATGTTATGTACAAACAAATTATTTCATGCATTATATAGGACTTCATTTGCTATATAAAATGGATAATCTCTTTCGAAGTATCAGGATTTCGGACGAAAACTCATCTGTTACAAAGGCATTTCATTTTTTTAAACTTATTTCAACTCCAGACTTTTTGTGCGTTCAGTATGCACAATTCAAAGCCACGTCATCAATTTTCAACCCTTTCTGACTTAATTTGCTATTTTTCTTGCATTTACCAATTTTTTTTATCTAAATTTCCCTGAAATAGGAAAGCACTACAAATGAAGTCTGAAAAGGTTGAAAGTTGGCATGGTATCATCATTTCATCCATATAGCATGTGCTAAAAAGTTATAAGGATTACGGCAAAAACTGGTTGCACTTCGTGTACAAAATGAACAATCTCTTTCGAAGTATCCGGGTTTCAGACGAAAACTCATCTGTTACAAAGGCATTTTATTTTTTTAAACTTATTTCAACTCCAGACTTTTTGTGCGTTCAGTATGAATCATTCAAAGCCACGTTATCAATTTTCAACCCTTTCTGACTTCATTTGCTATTTTTCATGCATTTACTGATTTTTTTGAACTAAACGATTCTGAAATTGAAAAGCACTACAAATGAACTCTGAAAAGGTTGAAAGTTGGCATGGTATCATCATTTCACCCACATAGCATGTGCTAAAAAGTCGAGAGGGTTACGGCAAAAACTGGATGCACTTCGTGTACAAAATGGACAATCTCCTTCGAAGTATCCGGGTTTCGGACGAAAACTCATCTGTTACAAAGGCATTTCATTTTGTTAAATAACCTAAGAATTACCTACTTGAATATAATGATAAAACATACGAATATTAAATAGCAGAAAAAAGAATGACTGAAAAATCTATTTTTAAAGTAAAGTTATTCATAAATTAGTGATTCACACAAATTTCAAATAATTAAAATTTAAACTATTCAAATTTGAAAACTACTGCCACTAACAGAAAGTTTTAATTTTTTTGATCTAACGCAAAAATATTCACTCAGAAACTCTAAATAAAGAAAAACAACTCAGAAACAAAAGAAAATAAATAAAGCAGAAAACAAAACAAAAAACTAGAAAATCAGTAAATTAAAAAAAAAACCCGCCTACTGGGCCGACGGCCTGCATACGACTAGAAACCCAACACCTAGTTGGGCCAGGATGCAGGCCCGCACGGCCCAGTAGGGACCATCGGGCAGACAAGTTTGGTAGGCCCACAAGGCCTGCATTAGAGAGGAGCTCGATGGAGAGGCTGCGGCGGGGCTTATAAACTGGTGCCGGCGCCTCTCGCCAAGCGAGGTGGGACTAAACTTGCCCTGCACCAGCCATGGCTGTGGCAGCCGACCACAGGAGAGCCTTAGTCCCAGTTGGTGGCTCCAACCGCCGACTGCCAAAGGCCCCCCTTTAGTCGCGGTTGGAGCCACCAACCGGGGACTAAAGGCTGGTTCCGCCGCTTGGCCGTGCCAAATTACCCTTTAGCCGGTTGGGGCTCCTCGTATATAAGCAACACTTACGAATTTCCCCCTCCACCCTCTCCATCACATCCTCTCCGCTTCGCCGCCCGCCTGGACGCGACGCCGTCAGGATGCCCGACTGCGCCGTCGTCGTCGCCGCCGCCGCCGCCGGCCTCCTCGCGAAGCAGCGCCCGAGCCCGCCCGCGCCGCTCACCACGCGCGCCCCGTCGACGCCTCCCACACGCGCCGCCGTCGTCGTCGTCCGAGCCCGTACGCCGGCGCCTCCTCCGATCGATCCCCCACCCTGACGAGCCCGCGCCGCTCCTCCACGCCGCCCGGCCCCCACCCCGACGACCGAGCCGGCCCCCTGATCCCCGCGGTGAGCTCCGGCGACGGCCATCTTTTTTTTTTCATTTTTACTTGTTCATCTTTTTTTTGTGTTATATAGAAGAGTAGGAATGTTAGATGTATATGTAGATGAATGTTAGATGTATATGTAGATTGAGTAGGAATTTTTGTGTGTAGAGTTTATTATGTATGTATGTATATGAATGAATAATGTTATGTATGTTAGATTGAGTAGGAAGTTTTGATGTTTAGATGTATATATGTATGTTTTGATGTTTTAGACGTTTATTTTTATACAATGTATATGTATATATGTATATGTAGATGAACGGATGTGAAATTTGCAAGATTTTCTGTTTTTTAGGTTTTATACTTACAGAAAAAAATTTGCATAGAAAAAAGTTGACCATGTATTAAAAATATTTTATGTTAATATATATCTTAATGTTGTATTGCAAAAGTTTGCCATGTATTTGCAAAATCAAGTAACAAGAAGTACAAAAAATCATAATCAAGCATTTAAAAAAAGACTCGTCGTCGACTCGTTGGCTAGGACGATGCCCGGCCCGCATACTCGTCGTCGACTCGTTGGCGATGACGTCCTGCTTCAGAGGCGCCATGTCGGGACTGGGCTCCGCCGGGCTGGAACTGGGAGGTGCTACCTTCAGGGGGTCGCATCTTGTGAGGAACCCGCCTCCCGTCGTCGACCCGGAGCTTCTTTGGTGGCGGGCGCATGGGCCACATTCGGTGCGGAGGCTGGCGTCCCCTGCGGAGGTGGTACGTCACCGTGTCAGGGAGGAGGACGAGCACGTCCGTCGCTACATGGTTGCGTTGGACATCAGGTTCTCCAATACCTGGCAGGCTCTTCAGGGATCTCACCCGAGCTATGATCCTATGATCGTTCCTTCTCTTTGGGTGTCCACCGCAAGTGATGTTAGCTAGTGATGTTATACATATGATAATATTCGAGATGTATCAGTGATAATACTCGAGATGTAGTCGAGATTATATTCGATAATATTCGAGACGATGTATTCGAGATTATATTATTCGATAATATTCGAGACAATGTATTCGAGATTATATTCGATGATGCATATTATCTGGATTATTCGAGATGTATATTATCTACTATGATTCAGTTTTCCTTATTGATTGTATGCATTCTAATTTGAATACTAAATTGTTTTATCTTTCTTCTGGATTAGTTAAATAAAAGCTATGGACAATACCGGCAGAGAAGGAGAAGAGACTATGTTCTACATCATACGCTCCCCGAGGCCAGATGAGAATGAAGAAGATGACGGCTCGCAATATCTGAACAATACCGGTGAGGGTATGATATTTGATGAAGACGAACGAATAGATTAAGTCCACAACAATGATGACAAAGGAAATGATGTTCTTCAAATAACAAAGACCGTCAAGGTATATTTATATACGGCATTTGGTGATCATCACATGTTTTAATTGATTTGTATGTATATTAACGAATCGATCTTTCTTCTTTTAGCCCTCCGGATCGAGCAAATCTTCTACAAGTAGCAGGACAGTTCGAGGTCCGGCCAAAAAGTTGCAGGCTGGCGTAAAGTACAACATCGATGCCATCAAACCAAACGGCGAACCGCTTGAAACTAAGAAGAATGCGAACAAGTTCATTCGTCAATGCGGAGTTATTGTCGGGGACCAAATCCTGATCTCCGTTCAAGAATGGAAAAAGCCAGCAAAGGGAGATCCAGATGTTACTTTTGTCTCCGAAAGAGCAAAAGATCTGCTTTGGGAATCGCTCATGTCACATTTCACCCTACCAGATCATTTGACAGATGCAGATCTGGAGAAAGTCAAGAAGAGTGTTCTTAAGAAGATGACGATAGCATTCAACAACCACAAGAAAAATATATGGGCCGCGTACGTCAAAGCAGGAAAGTAGACTCCAAAATTCAAGGGAACATTGGAGAAGGCAAGAGATCACTGGGACACTTTCGTGAAGTTCAAGGAACATAAACAACTCAGGAACGGTCGAGAAAAAACAAGATTAATGCTGCGAAAAAGAAGTGGCACCATAATCTGGGGCCAGGTGTCTACGAGGTGGCCCGGCCTAAGTGGGATATCGCTGAGGAAGAGATGATTGCTGCAGAGGTCACTCCAGTTACATTGAGCTGGCCCGAAAGGTGCAGGACTTGGTTTTATGCGCATGGGGGGAAGTTGGACCCAAAGACAGGGCTGGTTTTGTAGCGGGCAAGTCTTAAAGAAGCCTTCGACGGTTTACTTCTTGCAATAGAACAGGCTCGAACGGTGGTGTTCACGCCCAACAGAGAGAACGACGAGCTTACGCGCGCCCTGAAGAATCCCGAACACCCGGGAAGAACACGAGGCAAAGGCGTTGTTCATTGGTTTGAGGGGTTTGCGGGTTGGAATGCCGATTACAGAAGCCGTGCGAGAAAGAGGCAGCAGGAGGAGGAGAAGAGGAAGCTGGAGGAGGAGAAGAGGAAGGAGGAAGCAGACCGCCTTCAACTGGTAGAATCAAAGCACGCGGAGTTGGAACGCGCTTTCAGGCGGCAGCAGGAGCAGATCGACTCACTTAGCCAGGAAAGGGCATCTTAGCTGCAGCAGCAAGCAGATCCAGCATTGGATATCACCGTCCCATCTATGCCGAGAAACAGCGTGGGTTCCACCCAGGCCGATGATGCACTGTTGGCTAGATACCCTGTGGATGATATCAAAGATAGGACTACTTGTGAGCTACACATGAAAGTGAAGAACATATCCATGAAGGTGGTGGACGGCTATGCTTTACCAAATCCCCCTGAAGCAACCTTCCATTGCAATCCAATTCCAGCTGGCTATGCTCGTGTCGGGGTTGATGAAGTGATGTCAGGATATTACTGTAGGGGAACGCGACAGAAAACGAAAATTTTCGGTATAGCGAGCACGCCCAGGAACACTATGGAGACTGCATACAAGGTTTGATCTGATCCGTACCGACTCGAAGCGCAGCGGAAGAAGAGTCGGTGGAGATCGTTGGTGCAGATCCCCGCAGCTAGGATTTACAACCTCCCAACCGCGAGGATGTACTCCCTCGTCGGACAGCCCTTCGGGAGGCGGTCGGACAGTCCCTCGGACGATGTCGCGGACAGCCCTTCGGGAGGACCCTCGAAACTCGAACAGAGACTCGGACAGCCCTTCGGGAGGACACTCGAACAGCCCCTCGGGCAAAAGACCGAAACTACGACCTCTCTACGGGGTTGCACACATACGGTGTCAGCTATCCGGCAGGGCTTCGCCGTCCAGAACTAGTTCCTGCCGGAACCCAGACAGCTTTTCGGCTCTACGAAACTCTTTTCGTGGGAGGGAGAGAAGAAGCCAGATAATGCATGGCATGTGTATGAGAGCAAGGGATGAGGAGAATGGCAGCCACTTCTCCTCCTTTTATAGGCCAAGGCAAGGGGTGGGGTGGTGGAGAAAATACCAAAATACCCAAGCTACATGTCCCACATGAGGGGTAATATGGTAATGCAAGTGGAGCACAAAGGGGACACCCAAGGGGGCCCCTACTTGGCCGGCCACAACCTTGCCCCCTCCCATGGGGGGGGCCCCCCAACAAGCCACCAACATGTCTCCCTTGAACAAGGGTGCTCCCTAGACAAAAAGCCACCAAACATGCAACCCCCGATTCGTGGGATCTTGTCCCCTCGCGCTGAGACAAGATGTTTTCCGCGAAACTTTTTTCTGAAAAATTTCAGAAGGTCCCAGAACATTTCTGGCACCCTCTAAAATTATTCCGGGAATTTTCCGAAACATTTCCGGTATGGTAGTTTTCATCAGCGAAAAGCAACAACAACGGTTACGGCAGTTTCGGAACATTTCCGGTTTTTTTTCTCTGAAAATTCCCAGAAGTTCCCAGACCAATTCTGGCATCCTCTGAAAATTTCCATGCGATGCCGAAACCCTTTTTGACCTAATAATATATTCCAAAACAACTTTTTGGTTTTACCGAAACTCTTTCGGTGTTCTCTCTCTCCGGAACTCTTCCATTGTCTCCGAAACTTTTTCGGTGACTTTCTCTCAGACTCCCTGTCTAGTATTCAGCAGATAGATGACCCTTAAGCATGTGACCCTATAGGTTCGGTGAAGCATAGACATGACCTGGAACCCTTTCCAATCAATGATCAACATCGGAGCCATGGACACCCATATTGACCCCTATACCCACACGAATGAATATTCGAGTGAACCTCCAGTTGCCGTGTGCTATTCCTGTTGCTTCGCGATATGTCACAAACACCCGAGGTGAGATTTATTGCATTCCTGTGGATCAACAATTTGTCCATCATGCAAGTTACCTCGTTACCGGTTTTGTTCTCTTTTCTCGTTTCCATGTTCCGGTATCCCAGTGATCAAATCACAAGTTGTCTGGCCAGACGATGATGGATACCGTTTCACCGAGAGGGCCCGAGTATATCTCTCCATCGTCGGAGGAGCAAATCCCAATCTTGAGCTATCTCGTTACATGCCATACCTTTCCGTGAACCCGTAAGCCGCCGTAAAAGCCACCCAGTTACGGATGACGTTTAACAAACCCCAAAGTTCATGAAGCAAGCACGAAGGAACTCGATACTCTCATGGTCTAAGGAATTATGCAAACATTAACTATCTCTGTGTTATTAACCATTAACTTGTGACGAAAGTATCTCATAGCATAACATCATATTAGGTCGATTCAACACAAGTGTTCTATCAACATCGTGCCCTCAAAATTGCTGGCATAACCATGCCCATGATCAGGAAAACAGGATCATCATGCAATACTTGAGCCAGTCTTAGAGGCAAGACTAGGAATACATTTTACCGTTTATTATACCACACGTGCACATGAGTTTCCCTCCAAGCCTCGTTTTATTTGCAGACTCGAGAATCATTGCAGTTATAGCATGGAACATAAACTTTCATTACAAACCAGGAGATACAAAATAACTGTTGTTACTGCCTCTAGGGCATATCTCCTACAGACTCCCACTTGCACTAGAGTCATAATCCAGTTACATGGCTTCCCTAACACCAATGGCTATCCGGTGTTGCTCATGCTTTGCTCGTGGTAGAGGCTTTGTCATCGGGTCTGACACATTCAGATCCGTGTGAACTTTGCGTACTTTCACTAAACCCTCTTCGACATGATGTCGAATGAGTTTATATTTGCGTTGAATATGTCTTGTCTTATGGTGCGAACTTGGTTCCCTTGCCTGAGCCACGGCGCCACTATTATCACAATAGATCTCCACCGGGTCCAGAGCACTTGGAACCACACCAAGGTCTTCAAGAAATTGCTTGATCCATACCGCCTCCTTGGAGGCTTCTGAAGCGGCAACATACTCCGCCTCCGTCGTAGAGTCCGCCACAGTCTTCTGTTTGGAACTTTTCCAATCAACTGCGCCACCGTTCAATATGAAAACATAGCCTGATTGAGATTTGAAGTCATCTGGGTCAGTCATGAAGCCTGCATCAGTGTAACCACTTACAATGAGCTCTTCATCACCTCCGTACACAAGGAGTAAATCCTTGGTCCTTCTGAGGTACTTAAGAATACCCTTGACTGCGGCCCAGTGTTCCAAACCTGGATCACTTTGGTACCGGCTGCTAACACTTAGCGCATAGGAAACATCCGGTCTTGTACATAGCATGGCATACATGATAGAACCAACTGCCGAGGCATATGGAACATCATTCATTTGTACTCGCTCGTCGAGAGTTCGAGGACTCTGATTCTTGCAAAGTACTGTGCCAGGTGACATGGGGAGTAGGCCTTTCTTGGAGTTCTCCATGTTGAACCTTTTCAACACCTTGTCAATGTACGTGCTTTGGCTAAGCGCTATCAGGCGTTTTGATCTATCTCTATAGATTCTGATGCCCAATACATATGCCGCTTCGCCTAAGTCTTTCATTGAAAACCTTTTCTTCAACGAGTCTTTTATTTCACTAAGAAAATTCACGTCATTTCCAATCAACAATATGTCATCCACATACAAGATTAGAAATGCTTTTGCGCTCCCACTAAACTTCTTGTAAACACAAGATTCTTCGTCATTCCTGATGAAGCCAAACTCTTTGACCACTTCATCAAAACGAATGTTCCAGCTCCTTGATGCTTGCTTCAGACCATAAATGGCTTTCTGAAGTTTGCATACCTTTCCAGCATCCTCATGAATGACAAAACCTTCTGGCTGTATCATATATACATCCTCTTTGAGGTTTCCATTTAGGAAAGCCGTTTTGACATCCATCTGCCATATTTCATAGTCGAAATAAGCAGCAATTGCTAGCAATATCCGAACAGACCTAAGCATAGCTACGGGCGAGAAAGTCTCGTCGTAGTCCACCCCTGGAACTTGCGTGAACCCTTTCGCAACAAGTCTAGCTTTGTGGATAGTAATGTTACCATCCGCGTCCGTCTTTCTTTTGAAAATCCATTTACAACCAATTGGCTTTACGCCTTCTGGAAGTTCTTCCAAGTTCCAAACTTGGTTTTCATACATGGATTCCATTTCGGATCTCATGGCCTTGTGCCATTCTTTTGAGCTGGGCCCCGCCATCGCTTCCTTGTAGTGCGCAGGTTCATCGTCTTCAAGAATGAAGATTTCATTATGAAACCACTCAGGTGGCTGGATAGCCCTACCTGATCTGCGCGGTTCAGTTACAACATTGTCTGAAGCCTCCGCATCATATGCGACAACTTCCGGCTCAGTTGTAGGGATAATTAGCGGAATTTCTTCCGGTTCCTTAGCCATATCAACAGTCACCGAAGATTCACTAATCTCATTAAGTTGCACTGTCCTCCCACTTAATTCTTTGGCGAGAAACTCTTTCTCGAGAAAATGTCCAACTTTTGCGACAAACGTTTTGCCCTCGGACTGGTGGTAGAAGGAATACCCAATGGTGTTTTTGGGATAACCTACAAAGTAACATTTGTCTGCTCTGGGGTCGAGTTTGCTTGGTTGTAAACGTTTTACATAAGCTTCACAACCCCAAACCTTGAGATGTGACACATTGGGTTTCTTCCCATACCATAATTCAAATGGCGTCGTCTCAATAGACTTAGACGGTGCTCTGTTTAATGTATAAGCGGCAGTCTCTAGTGCGTGACCCCAAAAAGATATTGGAAGATCCGTAAGAGACATCATCGACCTTACCATGTCCAACAAGGTTCGGTTACGTCGTTCCGATACTCCGTTTCTCTGTGGAGTTCCGGGAGGCGTAAGCTGTGAAACGATTCCACGGTCACTCAGATGTTGGCCAAACTCATGACTAAGATACTCGCCTCCGCGATCAGACCGCAGAAACTTAATCTTTTTGTCACGATGATTTTCTACCTCATTCTGAAATTCTTTGAACTTTTCAAAGGTTTCCGACTTATGCTTCATTAAGTAGATATAGCCATACCGACTTAAATCATCAGTAAAAGTCACGAAGTAGAAATACCCACCCCGTGCGGCTGTGTTCATTGGACCACATACATCACTATGTATTATTTCCAATAATTCACCCGCCCGTTCAGGATGACCCGTGAACGGCGTCTTGGTCATTTTCCCCATTAAGCAAGATTCACATGTGTCAAATGATTCAAAATCAAAACACGGTAGAACTCCATCTTTATGGAGTCTTTGCATGCGTTTCTTTCCAATGTGGCCAAGCCGACAGTGCCACATGAAAGTGATAGTGGTATCAGCCTTCTTAAGGCGTTTAGCATTCACGTTAAAGACATCATTTCCACATTCAAGATTTAGTATGAAAAGGCCCCCAACAATGGGTGCAAATCCATAAAACATATCCTTACAATAAAGTGAACAACCATTGTTCTCAGACTTGTACGAATACCCATCATGTACTAAACATGATCCGGAGATAATGTTTCTACACAACAGTGGAACAAAATAACAGTTACTTAGTTCTAAGATAAATCCTGAAGGGAGACGTAGAGGCATAATGCCGACGGCTTGAGCGGCGATCCCAGCGCCGTTCCCGACCCGCATCACGACTTCATTCTTTTCCAGCTTGCGCACCTTCTGAAGCCCCTGTATCGAGTTGCAAATGTGAGCAACCGATCCGGTATCAAATACCCAAGACTTAGAATTTTCGCTAGCAAGCAAAACGTCAATGACATTAACTTGTATAACAATTATACCTTTTCCGGTTTTCCCGGACTTCTTATCTTCCAGATACTTCTTGCAGTTTCTCTTCCAGTGTCCTGTGCCCTTGCAGTAGAAGCACTCAGTTTCATTCTTGGCTCCGCCCTTAGAGTTGCTTTGGGATCCGGTCTTACCGGCGCCCTTGCCCTTCTTTGGCTTGCCTTTCTTCTTTTTGAAACTGGCGGTTTTATTCACAAGCAACACTTGCTTGCGATTTTTCCGCAGTCCTCCTTCTGCAGTTTTCAGCATGGCGAGCACCTCTTCCGGTTCCTTCTCCATCCCACTCATGTTGTAGTTTAATACAAAACCGTCGTAAGACGGGGGAGTGAAGAAAGCAACATGTCCATCGTATGGCCAGGTGGAAGTGGAAATTCCAGGGTTTTAAGCCTTTCAGCATAGCCAATCATTTTGACCACGTGTTCGCCAACTGAACTACCCTCAGCCATCTTGCAATCCATCAAAGCCTTCATGATATCAAATCGTTCAGACTTTGCGGTTTCCTTGTACAGAGCATCCAATTCCCGGATCATATCACGGGGTTTATGGAATTCAAAACGTTTTTGAAGGTCTGTACTCATGCAAGCTAGCATGAGGCACTGCACTAAGTTGTGATCATCATCCTTAGTGACCCAGACATTTTGTTCATCTTCCGGGGCCTCTGCCGCCGGTTTAGCTGGAAGAGCATTTTCAAGCACATATAGTTTCTTAGCGCTCCTGAGGACAATCCTCAGGTTGCGGACCCAGTCCGCATAGTTGTTTCCAGTCGTAGTTAACTTCTCTTTCTCTAACATCGGGCCTAAGTTGAACGCGGTGTTGCGAGCCATTTGATCTACAACGGAAAACACAAGTTTCACTTAGACTTTGTTTATAATGAAATTTGCACTAGTGAATAAACCGTTTTATTCTAAAATGCGCTCCCACTCAAATCAATATCTCTCAAAATTGATTATGAGTGATACAAGACCCGCATATCCATTCAACGCCATTGAACGAGATGAACACCGATGGCGCGAACTTCAACCGGTAGGCAAACTTGCCGATCACATCTCTATGTGACTCTTGTTCATCTTTCGATGGGCGTGTTCCGAGCTCAGGGAGATCCTTCCAGAACGTCAAGACAACCAAGTGATCTTGCTGTGAGGTCTCAACTCACCCGCCTCACACATCCCTATGTCGTTCGTACCCAGGGAGATCCTGTGATACCCCGAAAAGTTAGGTGCCGTGACGGTGCTACACTTGGGAGAACACTAACTACTTGATATTTTAAGTGAGAGATCACCCTAATAAAAAGCGACTACCGCGCAATCAAGAAGGGTGCATCAAGAGGGATAAACATCTCAGGCAATTCAAAATAGCATGATATGGTATAGCCCCTTCTGACGGAGAAGTCTTTCATTTCTTCGTCTTCGGCATTCGCGTCGATGTTCACCTTCGCGAAGATTGCCACCACCTTGTCGATGCACCAGATAATATTGCTATCTCCATAGCAAGATAAAATAAATGCATTACTTAAGGTTGACACGCAGGTCATTAAAGTGCAATCATATGGCTCCAGCCATCATGCCGAATCATGACACGCAGGTCATGTTAATTACATCATATAGTCATCTCATACATAATCAAATTGAATATGAGCATTGCTATACCACATCACATGCAAACCATCCTGCAAAACCAAGTTAGACGCCTCTAATTGGTTTATGCAAAATTTTATTTTACGTGGCTTCTAAGGTTTTTACTCAAACCGCAGCTACCAACGTTTTATCATCAAGTATGATTATTCAAGTTGCTAGATTAACATCTCGGGGTGTATGAAACACGAGATAATTAAATCTCGAGCCCCATACTAAACTTCGTCATACGCATGACCCCCGTGCAGATCATATCTGCAATGCCCTTTCATTCGCGAATTTCATCTTTCTTTTGACTATGGCAGAACCCAAAGAACTGATAGCACTTCCATGATCAATCAGGATCACGGATTGCCAGAACTTTGTCAAATTCCACCATGCTGTCTCGAGATTGAGCAAACGCAAATTCTAGGGAAGCAACAAGAACGTCGGGTAACAGATTTCATCTGTCACCCGCATAAATAATTTTCAGCAATAGATCTCATCTACTACCTAATCATATTATGCAATACCCATACATCTCCATGTATTCTAGATCGTAACCTGCATCTACGCATAGCACGGCTCTTGATGCCACTGTAAGGGAACGCGACAGAAAACGAAAATTTTCGGTATAGCGAGCACGCCCAGGACCACTATGGAGACTGCATACAAGGTTTGATCTGATCCGTACCGACTCGAAGCGCAGCGGAAGAAGAGTCGGTGGAGATCGTTGGTGCAGATCCCCGCAGCTAGGATTTACAACCTCCCAACCGCGAGGATGTACTCCCTCGTCGGACAGCCCTTCGGGAGGCGGTCGGACAGTCCCCCGGACGATGTCGCGGACAGCCCTTCGGGAGGACCCTCGAAACCCGAACGGAGACTCGGACAGCCCTTCGGGAGGACACTCGAACAGCCCCTCGGGCAAAAGACCGAAACTACGACCTCTCTACGGGGTTGCACACATACGGTGTCAGCTATCCGGCAGGGCTTCGCCGTCCAGAACTAGTTCCTGCCGGAACCCAGACAGCCTTTCGGCTCTACGAAACTCTTTTCGTGGGAGGGAGAGAAGAAGCCAGATAATGCATGGCATGTGTATGAGAGCAAGGGATGAGGAGAATGGCAGCCACTTCTCCTCCTTTTATAGGCCAAGGCAAGGGGTGGGGTGGGGGAGAAAATACCAAAATACCCAAGCTACATGTCCCACATGAGGGGTAATATGGTAATGCAAGTGGAGCACAAAGGGGACACCCAAGGGGGCCCCTACTTGGCCGGCCACAACCTTGCCCCCTCCCATGGGGGGGGCCCCCCAACAAGCCACCAACATGTCTCCCTTGAACAAGGGTGCTCCCTAGACAAAAAGCCACCAAACATGCAACCCCCGATTCGTGGGATCTTGTCCCCTCGCGCTGAGACAAGATGTTTTCCGCGAAACTTTTTTTTGAAAAATTCCAGAAGGTCCCAGAACATTTCTGGCACCCTCCAAAATTATTCCGGGAATTTTTCGAAACATTTTCGGTATGGTAGTTTTCATCAGCGAAAAGCAACAACAGCGGTTACGGAAGTTTCGGAACATTTCCGGTTTTTTTTCTCTGAAAATTCCCAGAAGTTCCCAGACCAATTCTGGCATCCTCTGAAAATTTCCATGCGATGCCGAAACCCTTTTTGACCTAATAATATATTCCAAAACAACTTTTTGGTTTTACCGAAACTCTTTCGGTGTTCTCTCTCTCCGGAACTCTTCCATTGTCTCCGAAACTTTTTCGGTGACTTTCTCTCAGACTCCCTGTCTAGTATTCAGCAGATAGATGACCCTTAAGCGTGTGACCCTATAGGTTCGGTGAAGCATAGACATGACCTGGAACCCTTTCCAATCAATGATCAACATCGGAGCCATGGACACCCATATTGACCCCTATACCCACACGAATGAATATTCGAGTGAACCTCCAGTTGCCGTGTGCTATTCCTGTTGCTTCGCGATATGTCACAAACACCCGAGGTGAGATTTATTGCATTCCTGTGGATCAACAATTTGTCCATCATGCAAGTTACCTCGTTACCGGTTTTGTTCTCTTTTCTCGTTTCCATGTTCCGGTATCCAAGTGATCAAATCACAAGTTGTCTGGCCAGACGATGATGGATACCGTTTCACCGAGAGGGCCCGAGTATATCTCTCCATCGTCGGAGGAGCAAATCCCAATCTTGAGCTATCTCGTTACATGCCATACCTTTCCGTGAACCCGTAAGCCGCCGTAATAGCCACCCAGTTACGGATGACGTTTAACAAACCCCAAAGTTCACGAAGCAAGCACGAAGGAACTCGATACTCTCATGGTCTAAGGAATTATGCAAACATTAACTATCTCTGTGTTATTAACCATTAACTTGTGACGAATGTATCTCATAGCATAACATCATATTAGGTCGATTCAACACAAGTGTTCTATCAACATCGTGCCCTCAAAATTGCTGGCATAACCATGCCCATGATAAGGAAAACAGGATCATCATGCAATACTTGAGCCAGTCTTAGAGGCAAGACTAGGAATACATTTTACCGTTTATTATACCACACGTGCACATGAGTTTCCCTCCAAGCCTCGTTTTATTTGCAGACTCGAGAATCATTGCAGTTATAGCATGGAACATAAACTTTCATTACAAACCAGGAGATACAAAATAACTGTTGTTACTGCCTCTAGGGCATATCTCCTACAATTACGAGCTAGAGCTTGACATTCCTGGAGGTGACGAGGAGCGCACACTGGGAGAGGCCATACATCGTATCATTCTATGGAAAAAGGATTGCATCGTCTTTCCAAGGCCACCGACTCCTGCTGCAACAAGTCCACCACCGCGTCAGCCGATTCCTCCTCCTCCATGTCCGGCGCCGCGTCAGTCGACTCCTGCTCCTCCAAGTCCGGCGCCGCGTCAGTCGACTCCTCCTCCTCCAAGTCCGGCACCGCGTCAGCCGACTCCTCCTCCTCCAAGTCCGGCACCGCGTCAGCCGACTCCTCCTCCTCCAAGTCCGGCACCGCGTTAGCCGTCTCCGCCGCCTCAGCAACAGCGGAAGAGAGCCGCCGCAGCTACGGTGGCTAGCGGTACAATAGGCAAGAAATTCAAATATGGTCCAAGCCTCAAGCCTCTTTCGAAGTTGCCTTACCACTTGATTGACGAGGAAACCGACGCCAAAGTGGATTCCGAAGTGAATGCCCATTTTGCACCGAACCCCCTGCCGCCAAAGGAGAAAGTACCTGAGAAATTCATACAACACTTTATTGATAATGCTCAACCAGCTGTGAAGCATAGGGACTCAGACTATGTGCGCTCTATCAAGAAGTTATATCGTGCACAAAAAGAGAAGGAGTCGAGCTCGAGCTCGAGCCAAGCAGTTGGCAAAAAAAGCGGAAAAACTGTTCCCCAGCTGGGAGAATAGCCAGTGCAATCGATCCCCGCGCTCATTGTACAACCACATGGGAGTACCGCCGATCAGCTGTAATAACCGACGATCATAAAAGGCTGGCTAAAGAGGCCGGTGTCACTGTTCAACAACTCCTAGGCATCGAGGAATTCCAAACGTTTACAGAGGAGGAATTAAAATGGAAATTTGTCCGCGGGCAACCTCTGGTCAAGACTGAGGAGATCCCGCTTCTATCAACGAGAATGTATCAATTGCATGAGTGTTACCTGAGAGAAGTAAAGAACGGGCGAGAGTCCCTCATGGTGAAAGTCAAGGAAGAGCATTACTTCCATGCAAAAGATTTGTTAGTTGAGTTTGAAGAAATGTTTCAGTTAATGAATTAAGACGCACTCGACAAATCTATCGTCAGTTGCTATTGTCTGTAAGTGATTTCTTTCTGTAATTTAAATCTCTAGCTAGCTGTGCTCGTTCATTACCAGTAATTATCCTTACTATATTCTTTTCTGTGGTATTATGTAGAATGAAGATGTATGAAATGAAAAGAGGTGGACGCTATGGCATTGGGTTCATTGACCCAAATACCATTAATCAAGAGACATGGTCACAAGAATGGTCGAGAAAAGACACATAGAAAAGCTTGCTACAGTTTTTGAAGTGACTAAACACCCAACCAGAAATACTACTTCCTTACAACTTCGGGTGAGTGACACTGTCTTGTACTACAAATTCTGTTTTTGCTTACTAGATGTTGATAAGTAGTGTAGTTGATGAGTTATGCACATGCTCGCTTAATTATACAAACGTGTGTGCATGCAGTTTCCACTGAATCCTGCTAATCATTAAAGTTGATGAGGGAAAAGTTCAAGTACTGAACTCACTATATAAAGAAACATCCGAATACGCAATCATGAGGGGGATGGTCGACAGGTAATTTCAATCATTATCGCACTATGTCGGCCTCTTTAGTTCATTTCCTGATATCAACTAATTAATAACTCCTTTATTCATTTTCTTTGCCGGCGGGCAGGGCTTGGCAAAAGTTCATCAAAGAGGTTGAAGGCGAATGGAAACAACAGCTGAAATGGGTGCGACCCAAGGTAATTAAGTAGTACTAGCTAGCCACGTCCATGCATCTCTTTAATTCTAGTTTCAATACCATTATCATGCTTGATTAATTATTATCTGATTGACTTTTATTCTCGTAAAGTGCCTGCGCCAGGCGCCGGGGAATAATTTATGCGCATACTACGTTTACGAGAACATTCGCATTATGACGTCCGAAAGGAACAAAGATGATAGACAACTTCGGGTACGTTTGGTAGAACACTATTCACAATTTTTATATCATTATCTAATATATATACACACAACTAATATATTCATATTGATCTTTTTCCTTTAAAGATGTCGGAGATGAGAGACAGGCTCCTATCAACGAATCGCGTACGAGCAATTCTAGAGGAAATAACGGGATTTTTGCTCGACGAGGTCATAAATCCCAAAGGGGAATATCATTACACCTAATGCCTCCATGTAATGATCCGCAAATTGTAGGAGAAATTGTATATTCCAAATTGTATGTATATCTATATGTGTATGTGAATGGTCGTACGAGAAATTCAATGATATATATATATGATCGGTTCTACGAGAAATTCTATATATATATATATATATATATATATATATATATATATATATATATGCATAACGTGTACAATATGTAGTAGCGTAAAATATGTTTCAAATAAAAAAGAATTAAATGAAAAACACAAAATTAAAAGGAAAAATAAACCATAATTCATAAACACCTAATCCTTTTAGTCCCGGTTGGTGTTACCAACCGGGACTAAAGGTTCCCCAGCTCCCGGCGTCGGCTCGTGCCACGTGGTGGGCCTTTGGTCCCGGGCCGTGTTGAGCCGGGACTAGGGGGGGGGGGGGGCATGGGCTTTAGCCCACACCCTTTAGTGCCGGTTGCTGAACCAGCACTAAAGGCAATTACGAACCGGCACCAAATCCCTGTTTTCTACTAGTGTATCTTCGCTTATCCTTCTTGTGTAGAAGAACACGACACATGTCGATTCCACGTCAACTACCACTAACCTGACACCATGATGATAAATAACAATTACCTACTATGTTTTTTAGTTGCAATTACCTGCTATCGATCATCAAGAACTGATGGACGAGAAGTTGTCCGGTGTGTGCTAGTTCACAAAACTGAACCTGCACTCAGGATCATCAAATTTAGAACCTGAAGATTTTAGATTCAATGAAATCAGAAACTCAATAATCATAATTTATTTTTTCAACTATACTCTAGGAACCTACAACCCTTGAATTAAAACTAATGATCAACACTGAAAGAGCATGCGGTGCCCCCATGTGAGGTTTTGGTAAATGACGACATTCTCTGTGGACTAATGGTTGCCTTGAGTTATATTTGAAGGATTTGTCCATAGGCATTTATTGAAGTCCATGTGTTGGTTTCAAGGAGTTTATGAGTTGACCAAGGTGCTATTAAGGAATTATCCAAAGATTGGTCATGTGAGTGTTGAGCTTATTGCAAGCATGTCTTGAAGAAGAAGATTGTGTGATCATTCATGTTTACCTTCAAGACATCATCCACATGAAGAGAGTTGGAAAGATTTAAGGTTGATCAAGACTAAGTTAAGAGTGAATCAAGTTGATCAACTCACAAAGCGTAGAAGATGTACCGAGAGGGATCAAGTGATCCCATGGTATGGTAAGCATTGTCCATTACGCTTTGTGTACTAACCCATGGTCTACGTGAGAGTTCTATGTGGGGTTAGGTATGTTTCCATGGGCTTGCATCAAGAGGAAGATATCATACAACCCATGGAGAGGATGACATCAAGTGGTGATCGTCATCAAGATTGTCGTGTGCAAGTTCAAGTGGAGCATCAGGAAGAGATCAAGTGCTTGAATCTTGCCGTCCATTGTGGTGACAATGGACTTGAGAAGATGTGCCGAAGAGTGGCTCACCCGTAGTGGAGTATGGGGGAGCAATCAACTAGTCTTCATCGACCCAACGCAATCAAGAAAGGTGGTCCATCTTGAGGAGGACAAGATAGTCATCATCTAGCTCAAGTGGATCATGCGCAAGGCAAAGGTTTGCCCTTGATAGGTTCTCTATTTTACCGGTCTCATGGTGGTAGTTGGGAGACTAGGTTATAGGATCGATCGCTGTTCTATCAAGGGGGACTCTCAAGTTGGTAGCTTGATCGTATCGTTTGTAGAGAGCTCAAACCATTGCATCCTTACATCATCTTTCTTGGTTCTTGTTTGGTTTTTGCCGGTTCTCTTTGTGAGACTTAGAGCTTATGGTCATCTTGATGACAAGCTCGAGTTCATCAAAAACGGAGTTCACATGCATCTTCTTGAAGGAAATATGTCCTAGAGACAATAATAAAGTTGTTATTTTATATTTCCTTATTCATGATAAAGGTTTATTATTCATGCTAGAATTGTATTGATCGGAAACTTAAATACATGTGTGAATACATAAACAAATAATGTGTCCCTAGTATGCCTCTACTAGACTAGCTCGTTGATCAAAGATGGTTAAGGTTTCCTAACCATACACATGCGTTGTCATTTGATAATGGGATCACATCATTAGGAGAATGATGTGATGGACAAGACCCAGCCGTTAGCATAGCATATGATCGTTCAATTTATTGCTACTGCTTTCTTAATGTCAAATACATGTTCCTTTGACCATGAGATCATGCAACTCCCGGATACCGAAGGAATACCTTGTGTGCTATCAAATGTCACAACGTAACTAGGTGATCATAAAGATGCTCTACAGGTATCTCCAAAGGTGTCTGTTGAGTTGGTGTGAATCGAGATTGGGATTTGTCACTCCGTGTATCGGAGAGGTATCTCTGGGCCGTCTCAGTAATACACATCACAAGAAGCTTGCAAGCAAAGTGACTAAGGAGTTAGTTGCAAGATGATGTATTATGGAATGAGTACAGAGACTTCCCGGTAACGAGATTGAACTAGGTATAGAGATACCGACGGTCAAATCTCGGGCAAGTAACATACCGACAGACAAAGGGAATTACGTATGTTGTCATAAAGGTTCAACTGATAAAAGATCTTCGTGGAATATGTAGGAATCAATATGGGCATCCAGGTCCCGCTATTGGTTATTGACCGGAGAGGTGTCTCGGTCATGACTACATAATTCCCGAACCCGTAGGGTCGCACGCTTAACGTTCGTTGACGCTAGAGTAGTATTGGGATATTTGATGAGTGGTAACCAAATGTTGTTCGGAGTCCCGGATGAGATCCCGGACGTCACGAGGAGTCTTGGAATGGTCGAGAGGTAAAGATTTATATATGGGAAGTCATATTTTGGGTTCCGGTAAAAGGGCAGTTTTTTCGGTATTGTACCGGGAAGCTTCCTGAAGGTTCCAGAGGATTCCGGAGGGGTCCGGAAGTCCACAAGTGGGTTCACCACGACCCAAGGGCTAGCATGAGCTGTGGAGAGGCACCCTTGCCTTATTGGGCTAGGCACACCAAGTCCTCAAAAGCCCATCTGGCTAGGGAAGGCAAAAAAGGAAGGAGTCCTAGTAGGAATAGGATTGGACTTGGAGTCCAAGTCCTATCCCCCTTAGCTGCGCCCTAGGGCTTGGAGGGGCTGTTTCCCACACCCCTCCACCTATATATAGAGGGGAGGGGGCGCCCCAAGAGGACACACCAAGCCCTTGGCGCCCCTCTCTCTTACGTTACTCCGTAGTTCCACCGCCTTGTTCCTCTTGGGTGCTTGGGCGCCCTAGACGGTTGGTGGTGTTCGGAGCCCAATCATTGTGGTGTAAAGCTCCGGGCAAGCGTCGGGGTCTCCAATTAGGTTGTGGAGATCGCCCCAAGCAATTTGATGGGTACCGGTGACCGCCCCCAAGGGTTGCCAAAGTGTACGGGTTCGGTGACCGCCCCCAAAGGGTTGCCATTTGTACGGGTTCGGTGTCCGCCCTCAAGGGTCCCTTAGTGGAATCACGGCATCTTGCATTGTGCGAGGGCGTGAGGAGATTACGGTGGCCCTAGTGGCTTCTTGGGGAGCATTGTGCCTCCACACCGCTCCAAACGGAGATTAGCATCCGCAAGGGTGTGAACTTCGGAATACATCATCGTCTCCGCGTGCCTCGGTTATCTCTTACCCGAACCCTTTACTTATGCACTTTGCTTTGTGATAGCCATATTTGATGTAGGGTAGAACCCTAGATGCCCGATCTTTCACGAAAGGAGCGGATCCCACGATGAACACGAAGAACACGAGGAGAAAACACGAGAGAATCACTCAAACCAACAAGATTCGATTACACATGCGCTAGATCCTCGAAACACAAAGAGAGACACGATCCACGATCAACAAGGGACGATACAAAGGTAACTAGTTCATCTTCGTGAGGAGGCCTTGAGTTCTTCCTGTTAGGGGTCTTGAATCCAGGTGGATCTTCTCCGAAGAAGCACGGTCTCTCTCGGAGGAGCAGATCCGGATGGATGAGCAAAGCTCTATCTCTCAAATGAGCTATCACTTCGCTAACCCTGGTTAGAGGAAGGGGAAAGAGTATATATAGTCTAAGTGGGCGAAGGGGTACACGGGCCTCAGCCCAACACTGGACACAGCCAGGGACCGGACGTCCGGTGGTTCCAGGGGGACCGGTCGTCTGCTAGCGCCGGACGTCCGCTGAAAGTGCTCTATGGTCGGGACACCGGACGTCCGGAAGTCTCAGACTTCCTTTAATATTGTCGGACGTCCGGTGCAGTGTCGGACATCCACTTGCTGGGAGGTCTGTAGCGGGCGTAGGCTGGTCATCAGGCGCCGGTCGTCCGCCGAGGGCCGGTCGTCCGCTCGCCGTGAGAGGCCGGTCGTCCGGTGTAGTCCGGACATCCGCTCGTTGGAGCTTCTACGGTAGTTCTTGTACTTGGTGTCCTCGCCGTCTTGTACATGGTCTTCCTCTTTGTTCCTGGTCATGCGTAGCACATATATTTGAGGTAGTAGCCATGTCTCACATGTGGAAAGTGATGGTTCAGAGAGGAGCGAGTTCACCTTGTGTCCAATGGTGTAAGTTCGAGGTCTCGTCATATGTCCTCTTGGGGCTTGGAGAGTAGTCGGAGTGTACATGGGGATGAACGTGGGATGCTCCGCATCATCTCCCCCCCCCCTTGGGAAAGATCCGACCTCGGATCGTGATCCTCATCACCATGGAAACGGTTGTTGTGGACGAACTTGTAGTTGGACGTAGATGAAGGTATTGCGCAATCCAAGTACTCCAAGGTGTCTCTGGTATGTGGTACATGCAAAATGAGCAAACACAAAGTACACTCGGAAATACAATGGTTAGCGCACACGAGGTGTCCATCAAGTAAGTATGAGTCCGTGCGACAAGATTGTTCATGAAAAAGCGCATGAAGCTTATCAAGATGATATGGAATGATATGCAAAACATTCATGGGAGCAAATGCAATCATTGTGGACACAAATGTGTTGTGAATATGATCAATGCAACCACGGTGCAAAATGATGTCATAGTGAGACGGTTTATCAATAGCATGAATATGACAATGGATGCTCAATATGATTATGTTATCATGCAATTGATGGTAGGCAATGTGATCATTATGTATGAATATGCCGTCAAGGAAGATCACAACAAATTTGCTTAGGAAATGCACAAGCTCATATATCATGGATGACATAGAAACACAAGATTTAACATGGCAATCATAATGTGAGTCAATCCATGCATAGGGTGCAAACTTGTGGTGAGTAAGATACGTCCATCGAGTATGACATGGGTGAGCACAATCAACAAATATGGAGGTGTTGGTGCAATGTGTCAAAGGAGTGTACCAATGCTCGATGTCGTGGTAGAAGTGGTGGTCCGAAGGTGCATCCAATAAGTCCGAGCGCTCCTCAATGTGAAAGTCCATATGGTCCATCTCCAATGTCGCTCCTCCGTTCACGAGATGTATCATGTAGACAAGAAGAAGGAGACAACAATGAAAGAATGACCCATCCAATATGCGTATTTGAGGATGGCTCAAAGGGAAGGAGTTCACCTTTATGAGGATGTCGAAAATGTTGGTGTCGCGCATCATGTAGACCTTTGCATGACTAATATGTCTCATGATGGTACCTCCTTGTGAATCCTTCAAAACGAAAGAACATGAAAAACACTCGGAAAAACAAATGAGGTTAGCGGAAGTGCAAAACCTATCATTCGTGTGGTAATATACCCAACAAGTGTATGCATCATGCTCATCATAAGAAAGGACAAGGGAGTATTTCATAGTATGAAGGCATATGATGCGAGAACAACCAAATACAATAGGCTCAATCAAACAAGCATGCATCATAAGTAAAGTGTCCAAGTCTCCAAGATCAATAAGCATAGATGCAACTATTGGAGGCAAGCGACAATGAACAAGATATATCATGTGAGAGGCATGAACATAGATGTCATCAACCCAAGAAAGCGAGTAAGAATGGAACATGGGTGATGCGACAAAGCAATCAATCATAGTGATCAAGTCAAGCAAGCTAGTAGTATGAAGATGCAACGTACTAGAAGGAATCATGGCAAGCATGTCATGGGTGCAAATAGTGGTCATGAATAATGCACATGACATATCACAAGCATGAAAGCAAGATATGAGCAAAATATCATCAATGTATTGGCGAGAGGCCATATGTAAATAGCAATGGGACATCATGACTCTCCCAACACAAGAATCAACAATAGCATGTGGCACATGGTAAACATGGCAATAGCTACTAGCATCTCCACCAAGCATGCAAATACACATAGAAGGAGTATAATGGTGAATCACATGTAAGTGCAAGCAAGGGTCACAATTGCATGGCAAAGTCATGTAAAGAGGCATAACATGCAAAGTGAACATGATAGAATGGGCATAAGGTGATAAATGGTATATGGCCCATAGCCGTGTGAGAGCCAAGTAGAAGAGAAGCGCGTAGTCCTTGCACGAAGGGAACAGTGGTAAGGATAGTCCACGGGATCCCAAGTCATCGTTGCTCTCAAGAGCTCGTTTCATCAACTCTTGGGATTGAGAGGTTGACGAGTATATATGAGTACCTACACAAAACAAAGGCAAAGGGAAAATTGTGTGTGCGTGGTATATGTACACATCATCCATCATGATGCGCACGTGCATCTGTTGGTTAGCACCAAATATCCAATGCTCAAATAAATGAGATGCATGATATAGAAACATGTCATCCATCATGATAGGTTTGTTGCTATGTATAGCATAATGGAGACTCAAATTGTGTAATGCATCATGAGAAATATGTAGAGTATTGTTGTTCATGGGATGCATATGGTGCACACAATCATGGGAATCATGCAAAGTATGGAATGCATCAAAATCTCCTAATATGTATGAGGAAACTATGGGGTCTCCTCATGAGCATTAGTGGAAACATCACATGGAGAATATTGACAACATCCAAAACAATGCATATTTGGTTCTACGTGATCATGGCATGGTATAGTAGATGAATTGCGCAAATCATGTAAGGGAAGCATGGCAATATCATCACAAGAGAAGCAAAAGCCAATGACCATCATTTCGTCATCTATGCCATAAGTGCAAATAGGATTTATTTTAATGGGGCATGCATAGTTACTATGTTGAGATTGAAAAAATGCAATATGGGAGATCTCACGCATAGCATATGACAAGTTTAAAGGGTTGTCGAACATGATGTGACCAAAAGAATTTTCACATGATATCCTATGGAGCATAGCATCACAACTAGGCAATTCAACATGCTCATCATCATATTCATCATAAATTGGTAAGTCATGACAGGAGGAAGTCGCACTAGTATGAAGCATGGGAATAGGTGGATCAACATCATGCAAACAATCAATTGTAAGAATGTCCACTAGTGGGACAAGAGAAGCACCATCACCTATGTTACCTTTGGGGCATCGCTCATGTGTTGTAGGTGAGGTGTCGAAGGCCAAGTCGTGGTCATCTTCATCTTGATGGAACCTTGTGGGGGGTGCATCATCGTCCACCATGGCCATCGTCGTCTCCATTGGAGGTATGGACTCATCGAGGATAGGCATGTCGTCATGTAGGAGACCTAGTCCCAAAAGGGAAAACACACTCGGAGTAGAGGGTAAGTCGTTAGAAATCATAGTGGCCTCACATGCCGTGTCAACTACCTCACTCACTAAGTGTTGTGGCTCACTCACTCCCTCTTGGATGCTCTCACTCATATGGTTGGTGGAGTCACTCAAATGGCTCTCAACCTCACATAGGATGTGTGGCATGCTCTCATGTGTGGGGCTAGTGGTGGTCACCCTCATCCTCTCATAGGAAATGCTCTCAATGTCACATATGGTGGAGTCGCTCATATCACTCATGGTGGGGTGGCTCTCCTCACATGGGAATTGGGGCATCTCATGATATTTGGGTGGCGGAGAGATGTAGGTGCAAATGTCTCCAAACTCAACTCCTATCACCGGCTTGGTTGAAGGGATAGTCCCATGCTCAACCTCCTCATCCATAACGCCTCCAAAGATGAATGCCGTAGGGTGTGGCAAAACATCACTCTCCTTCGAGATCAAAGAGAAGGTGTCATGTGCGGTCTCGTAGCTTGACTCGGAGTATGAGTCCAATATGGGCGCCGTCTTGATGTTGTAAAAGAGGTTCGCACCCGTCGCCGTGGTCGAAGGGGATGGCCCTTGCTCAACCTGCTTGTCACCGTCTTGTTGTAGGAGGCCCAAATGATGTGGCACCTCGTAGCTCGTCTTGATGACCAAAGGGAATTTCCCATGCTCGGCCATCTTTCTTGAGGGGCTTCCGAAGATGGAAGGGTCGCCCTCGCTCGTATTTGGTCGCCTTGTTGTTGAAGATGTCGATGTAGGCGAACTCATGGGAAGTAGGCGAAGATGCCGTACGTCCATAGGCGAAGATGCCTTGATAGCACTTGGCGAAGATGCCGAAGTGGAGGTAGTAGCCGTAGCTTCCTTTTGGTGGTGCTTGTCTCGCGGTCTTCTCTTGTGCTTATGAAGGTTGGTCGTAGCTTGATGTAGAGCTTGTTGGGACTTGTAGGTAGGCGCATGTCGAGAATCTTCATGTTGATGGTGTCGTTGTCGTACTTGAGCTCGTAGTAGATGTCGTTTGTCATCATCATGCACATGTTGCTTGGAGGTGACTTGCACTTCATGACGATGTGGATCACGAATGTGATGATGGTCGCCATGGAGATGTGGACGTGGACGACTTGCGCTAGCATCGCATGGGCGCTCCGAAGATGATCGACTTGCTCGTCGCTGCCTTGAAGATGACGAAGGGGAAGTAGACTTGACCAAGGCCCGAATCTCCTCCATCCTTGCATCTTCCTCCTCCTTTTGTGCGGAAAACTTGTTGTCGAAGTAGTCCCTTCTCCTTGCTTCAGAATGTCGTAAGTCGGTGGTGATGTTGTCGATGACTTGCATTGCTCGTTGTAGTCCGAAGTGGGGAGTTTTGTTGTTGTAGTTGTACGCGCCATCGTTGTTGTGGAAGACCGAAGATGAAATGCCTTGCCTATCCATCACAAGACTCGAGCAAATATGAGTGGGAGAAAGAGAAGAACTAGACCAAATGTACCTTATCTAATGTTGAAAATGGATCAATGATTACTCAATAGTGTAGCAAGGAAATAGCACAATTGGTACCGGATCTTGTCAATTCTCACACCTACACAAGTAAAGCTTTGGGTGGAGCTTGGTAAGGATAGTGACACAAAAATTTGATGCAAAATGTTAGCAAGAGTCAATAATGTTGAAAAAGATTCACAAATTTGCAAGTGAAACAAGTAGACCAATAGCAATATGGGTGGCACACGGAAACACACACACGGATAGATATATGGGGTCGTGCAACCAAGGAATGAGCACAAAATGTGGAATCCACGAAAAACGCTCTTGTTGCACAACACTAGAGAGACGTTAGCATGATTGCACAATAGGCGGATACGAAACTTGTGCACGACCTACTAAGCAAAAATGCAACGACTTCTATCCCAAGTATGCTATATGTATTGTGTGCCGATGATATGATCCAAGATGATCGAGTATGACAATCTTAATGTAGTATGATGCTATGGTTCTTGCTTATAAGCTCTTTGCTTATCTTTTCCTTTTGCTTAAAAGCTTGGATGGCTCTTTCTCTTTTGAGCTCTTTCTCATGCAAGACTTCACGAACCAAGATAGCAATTGTGTATGCTATGACAACCTTGTGACACAAGAGATGATACCAAGATATGCACCACGATGATATGGTATGTGTGCTATGGGAAGTATGATCACTAATGTGCACAAGTGACGTTGCCAGCAATACTCAAGGGCTAGTCTCGATAGGCAAGATACGCAAAATTGGGCTATGGTGGTTATCAATGTAATGGCAAGGAGTAGACCAAGATGTCGTCGAAATTACCGTCGTTGCTTACAGTTGAGGGTAACAAAATGGTGAAGTGGTCGATGTCGAGTCCTTGTCAAAGATGAGCGGTGGTGATGTTGATGTCGAACCGTTCCTAGTTAGCCGAAACACCCTAGGAAACGATGAACCACAACTCAAATTCTCAAAACCAAATGTGTCAAAATTGTGTCGGAGTGCGGAGCGTGTAAGCGATGGTGGTTGCGGAAAGCGATATGGTGGTATCGGGGTGCGTATGCGGAAGTGGAATGGGTAGTGGAGAGGTGGTGGTGGCCGAACTGAAATTGTTCAGTTTCGTCAGGAAACGCCGGACGTCCGGTGTATAGCGGACGACCGGTCGCCGGACGTCTGGTAGCTGGCGGACGTCCGGTGCCTGGGCGGATTCGGGCACGGGATGAACAACTAGGGTTCGAGGTGGAGAAATCAAATCCGAGCGATTTTGTGGATGGAAAAAGGTGGAGATGATGGGGGAAAGCTAGATCCACTGGTGGCAAAGCAAATCCATGGATCAAATCCAACAAAACTTCATCACACCAACAAATCACAAAAAAAATTTGGGGCTATTTTTGTGGGGGTTTTGAATTTGGGACAAAATCAACAAAATTAGGCTAGAAAGCAAAGAGGGGAGGCTCCGAAATCGTGATCAACGTGGCTCATGATACCAAGATGATGTAGGGTAGAACCCTAGATGCCCAATCTTTCACGAAAGGAGCGGATCCCGTGATGAACACGAAGAAAACGAGGAGAAAACACGAGGGGAAACACGAGAGAATCACTCAAACCAACAAGATTCGATTACACATGCGCTAGATCCTCGAAACACAAAGAGAGACACGATCCACGATCAACAAGGGACGATACAAAGGTAACTAGTTCATCTCCGTGAGGAGGCCTTGAGTTCTTCCCGTTAGGGGTCTTGAATCCAGGTGGATCTTCTCCGAAGAGGCACGGTCTCTCTCGGAGGAGCAGATCCGGATGGATGAGCAAAGCTCTATCTCTCAAATGAGCTATCACTTCGCTAACCCTGGCTAGAGGAAGGGGAAAGAGTATATATAGTCTAAGTGGGCGAAGGGGTACACGGGCCTCAGCCCAACACTGGACACAGCCAGGGACCGGACGTCCGCTGGGCACCGGACGTCCGGTGGTTCCAGGGGGACCGGTCGTCCGCTAGCGCCGGACGTCCGCGGAAAGTGCTCTGTGGTCGGGACACCGGACGTCCGGAAGTCTCGGACTTCCGTTAATATTGTCGGACGTCCGGTGCAGGGTCGGACGTCCGCTTGCTGGGAGGTCTGTAGCGGGCGTAGGCTGGTCTTCAGGCGCCGGTCGTCCGCTCGCCGTGAGAGGCCGGTCGTCCAGTGTAGTCCGGACGTCCGCTCGCTGGAGCTTCTACGGTAGTTCTTGTACTTGGTGTCCTCGCCGTCTTGTCCATGGTCTTCCTCTTTGTTCCTGGTCATGCGTAGCACATATATTTGAGGTAGTAGCCATGTCTCACATGTGGAAAGTGATGGTTCAGAGAGGAGCGAGTTCACCTTGTGTCCAATGGCGTATGTTCGAGCTCTCGTCATATGTCCTCTTGGGGCTTGGAGAGTAGTCGGAGTGTACATGGTGATGAATGTGGGATGCTCCGCATCAATATTGTTTCTTGCCATATATCTTGCTATCACCTAGTAGTTTATCTTGCTTAGCATAAGTTGTTGGTGCACATAGGTGAGCCTAGTTGTTGTAGGTTTTGTTCTTGACAAATTAACCGGTAGGTTTATTCCGCATTTGTTCAAGCGTAAACAGTAATTATTTTTAAAATGCCTATTCCCCCCCCCCCCTCTAGGCGACATCCTCGATCTTTCAAACACTCAATCATCATTCTCTTTTGAAACAAAAAAGTCATTATTTCATTCACTAAAACCCAAAACCAGCGACAATGAAATATGAATTATCAGACTTTGGGTTCCTGAAATAATTTGAAATGATACTTTTTAGTTGAATGTTATAGTATCAATTTTGGTAAATTCCAGCCTAGATCTTTGACTTAAAACAGTAGAAAAGAAAAGGCGGTTATTTTTTGGGTAGCATTTTTAATGGGAGCATTTGTGTAATTATCATTAGTATTTACCCAGAATTATTTTATCCTTATTGTTATATTTGTTTAGAAAAACTCACTAGAGAGAAGCACTTTTATGCGATGGCCTTGGACAATAATAACTGCCAGAAATATTGTACCTATACACTGTGATTGAGTAGGATATCAATTGTTCCAAAAAAAAGAATATCAATTCAAAAAGGAAGTATACAGAGAGTACACAATATATCTCACTAGTCTTCAATTTATCTATGGACGAGATTCAAGCCTTCTCTGCAACCATATCCCAAGGATGTTTTTTTGAGGTCGAACAGCAGACGGGTATTTCACCTCTATCTTCTCCAATTTCTTTCCCCTGTCTCAGCCTTCTCCTCCACACAATTTCCTCCCCATTCTACATCGGACCGTGAGAACATCTAGCTGCAATCTACCATCACGCGTTGCCGTTGCATGCTTGGCGGCTGGGGTCGTCGCCGACCATCTTCCTAAGAGCTCAGGCAGGCCGTGGTGATCCTGATTTCACGGATCTCTGCTCACTGGCCGGCGGGTTATACTGCTACAAGACTAGTTAGCCACGCTGCCGTGGTATGTATGCGCATGTGCTCTTAATTTCTTGAGAAGGATGGTCTCTATCAACAGCCTACTGAATAAGCTGTGTTTTGGTTTCCTCTTAATTGATTCTGGCCATCGATCCATCCTTCCTTCACGAGGTTGCGAATTCCTATGTCACCAGTGCTACTATAGTAAATCCAAAGATAGCTAATTAATCCAGATCAAATGAGGCTAGCGACATAAGAATCGGTTACTGTTGCTGAATGATTTACTTTACTTTCAAATCGCTAATTTGTTATACTTTGAAACCAGGCTAGCAAAATAATGATCTTCCATATTATACTTGAGTAACTAGCTAGCGAGACGAGATGCATGTACGTAAATGTGTTGTGTTTCATGGTTATATACTTGATTACTTGAGTAAAAAGCTAATAGTTGTCTGGTTGTCAACAACCACACACAAACTGAAAGCTAATAGTTGTGTTGCCTTATTTCAAAGGTACTGCACTCTGGCATTGACCAAATGGAAACCAAAATAAGAACTGTACACAAGGTTGACCTAGAGCGCATGGTGCTTGATGAAAGTGCAAAGCCAACATACCTGCCATTATCACTGTTACAAGCAATCACAGATTGTTTCTTTGATGATCAACAAATTGGCAGTGGTGGGTCTGCGATTGTTTATAAGGTACGGATTACTCCCGCTTGTAAGCTTTCTCATTCCTTATCATTGTTGATCTAAAAGATAAATGACGTTCACATCACAATGACACCAGCACGTGCACACACAAAAGTAATTCACATTGTGACTGCAGGGAACGGTGGGAAAAGGAAAGGTCGCTGTGAAGAAGCTGTCCATAACAATTGACATGCATGAGAATAAATTCCACAAAGAGGTCGAGTGCCTAATGAAGGCCAAGCACAAGAACATAGTTTGTTTTTTGGGATATTGTTCTGACACGCAAGGGATGGTGGGGAACTATGACGGGAAATTTGTCATGGCAGATCTACGAAACTGGGTGCTATGTTTTGAGTACATACCTAACGGAAGTCTCGATAAGTATATTACCGGTATGATCGTGAAGCTTATTTCTATATTTTTTCCAGGTCACTACATAGTCATAGCATCCCATATTTTGTGATAGTCCTATCATACCATATTGTTGTGATGACGGGGTCATGGTTGAGCGCACCCTATTGCGTGTTGGGGGCCACTTGAAGGAGTCAACAAGGCAGCCATACAAAGGTGTTGGCAATGCCCATACCAATGTGTCGGCACTGGACAAATCCTTGGGTGGTGGTAGAGATGTCATATTTTCCTCCGGCACAACGATGAGCTAGGGGCGGGGCTTGGATATGGTGGCAGCGGCAGGACAGTCCTCTCCCCCTAATTATCGGGTGCGGCGGTGAGGCCAGGGTCAAGCGTGGTGACCATCACACACTATTGTACCGTCAGGAAGGCGACAAACGCAAATGGCAGTGTCACTGCCTATGGTTGCTGGAGAGCGGTGGGCTCGTTGGGGGAGAACATTGGCGGAGCTTTGTACACAACCCGGCCGTCGCACCCTCACTAGAGCTGTTGCCAACCACAACCATATCCAAATGCTGTGAATTACTATTCCAGCTAGTTCATCATCCACAACCAAATAGGAAAATAGTCATTCCATTCGATTCTATTTTCATTGCAGTCTGTTTGTTTCGCAAAACCGGCCGCAAGGTGCATTTGATGTAGGGTTGGCATTCATTTTTGTATTTATATCCGGATTATTTCTATTCATTTCCATGTCCTGTAAATACATAAAAATGCATACAGTATAACTAATATAAATTTGTATTGTAGACTAGAACTCACCAGAAAAGTCTAGGCATATTATCCATGAATTATTTCCTCCCTTGAGTAAGCGTAGTGTTGGTCCATTACATGTGGGGCAACCAATAATGGTGATCAAAACTACTAGCGTCCGGTTTTTTCTTAACAGCTTTTTCGGTCAAAGTGCTAATCTATGTGAGAAGATATGTTTATTTTCTTCCTTGGAATAATATCATTGAATAAAATAGCAAGTGGTGAAGTTAATTTAATTAATCAATTAGGAAGTGACATGCTATAGTTGGGTGTAAACTTGCCTTTGCATATTTTAACACTGAACGTCTCAGATTTATTCTCTATTCTTCTTTGACACTAATTTGGACATCTTTGAAAACATATTGAAAATGCTTTGTATGGCATGCATCAATTGATTCACATTATTATCTCTAAGGTACGCAAATGTGGAACCCCTTTCCTCCGCAGATGCGTCCTGTGGACTTAAATGGAGAGATCGTTATCATATTATCAAGGGAACCTGTGAGGGCTTGCTTCATCTTCATGAGAAGCGTATTCTTCATTTAGATCTCAAGCCCGGAAATATATTGATAGCTGATCACATGGTACCGAAAATTGCTGATTTTGGACTCTCAAGGTGCCTTGAAGAAGACCAAACCCGAGCTTTTACTTCACATCTATGTGGATCTCAGTAAGCCACCGTCTTGAAAGCTCTCTTTTTGCGGGGGTTTGAAAGCTCTTATTTACTCTGCACACATCTATATTTTGTGCACATTAATTTATTTGGCTGTATAAATCTTCTTGTAGGGGATACTTAGCACCAGAATTCTGTAGTGGACAATTCACATTTGCGTCGGACATATATAGTCTTGGCATTATAATTGTGGAGCTACTAACAGGAGAGAAGGGGTATCCAGAAGAGGAGAATGTAAGAACAATTTAAGTGTTTGCTCATGTTAATGATAGATTTTCAAATGAAATGTGCTATGTTTTAACCGAGCCTTAGAGTAATTGCAGAAATCATGTATTCACAAAAAAGAACGGTCTAAACTATCATCCACTTTTGTAGCACTGTGCCTTCAGCACACCACATTGCATGTTTAATTAAGCCTTTGCAAGCACTAAGATCACATCCATGGCAGCCTGCAAAAGGGTGGTTTCACCCAAAAGATTGAATTTAGAAAGAAATATGGAAATGCGCTTATAAATGTCAAACCACCTTTTTGCATCTGTGGTTGAGTAGTCGCTGCTGCTATAAAGTTTACCATCTACATTTTAACTCCTAGCTGCAACTTTGTAGGTAGTTGCAAATTGGATGAATCAGTTGGAGGCATCAGATCAGTGGTATACACAGTTGGAGCAAGTAAGAGTATGCACTAAGATAGGGATACAGTGCATGGACTTGAACCCAAAGAAGAGACCAATTGCACGCCATATACTTGATAGGCTAGATAAAACAAAAATTACCATCGAAACTGGCATAAGTGGTTCATCAGTTGAGCAGCAGGTTAGTTTCCTACAGGAACAGTATTGCCAAGAGAAAAAATCAAAGCTTTCATATCAGTACCTTGGAAAGGAAATCAAGGAACACGCTGAAACAGAAGGACATGCAGAATATGTAGAGATACCTAGAGAAGATCATTGGCAGCAAGGGCAGCAAGAAGCTTCGAGTGATCAATGGCCATTAAGGGGGGTGCAAGATGTAAAGAAAAATGTAAACCCACAAGGTGCAAGTATTTCTAGCTCTAACAATGGTGTGCTCTACAAGTTGAACAATTTGGACATCTTCGACAGAAAAGCACACAGGAATCACGTGCGGTATGGTGGGCCTACATTGGAGAATGTAAATTTTGTGAAACTTTTCAAAAAAAAGGAGCTCAGTCCAATTTTAAAGGATAAGTATCTTATTAGAAGAGATAGCTTTGGAGTAGTTTACATGGGCCTTGTTGATAGTGTGCCAGTCACAATAAGGAAGCTATTTAGTGGTAGTGTGGTACAGAATGAAGATTTTGCAAACGAAGTCATCATCCAGTCACAAGTCATTCACGGAAATATGGTTAGGCTCATAGGTTGTTGCCTTGAATTTGAAGTCTCGATGCTAGTCCATGAGTTTCACTCTATAGCTAGCCTCCATTACATTCTTCACATCAACATCAAGGTGCCTCTTAACCTTGGCGTGCGATTAAGTATTGCTGCAACATCGGCAGGTGCTCTAGCTTATGTGCATTCTGCATTTGCTACGAAAATATTACACGGTGATGTTAAACCATCAAATATACTCTTGGATAACAACTTTGTGCCAAAGATCTCAGACACCGGCATATCAAGGTTGATCGTGAGAGGCCATGAACATAGCGGAATATCCATTGGTGACATGGCTTATATGGATCCAGTATATGTACGAACATGCCTACTGACCGAACAAAGTGATGTCTACAGTTTTGGAGTTATCATCTTGGAGCTTGTTACTAGGAGAAAGGCCACACATATGGACAAAAACAGCTTAGTAATTAATTTCCTTGAGAACCACAAGCAGGGGAGGAAATCGACCGAGTTGTTTGATAAGGAAATTGCAGTAACAGAAAATTTGAAGCTTCTTGACACTCTGGCAGGAATTGCTGCTGAATGCCTTAATTCTGATGTGGACCTAAGACCAACAATGGTAGATGTCGCAAATCGTCTATCCATGCTGAATCGATCCTGTAATTTGAGTTGACAAGTTGATGCATTTACAGATTTACTAGTGGAGTTTGAACATGTATGATGTGCTGAATAAGCTTCTGATATGCACAACTATGTATAAATGTGTGATGATCGAAGTGTGGTTGTAAAGAAATCTTTGAAGTCCCACCTGTTAAGTGCGCCCTCTCAGGCCTCCGGCAAGAAAAGCCCAGTCCGATTGTTCGTTATGCCTCTGTGGTGTTTACCTGGTCTGGATTTGTGGCTTACATCATATTCGTACCATCCTTATGATGTTAGTGATTAATTCTTGTACTGTGTACAGTTGACTCTGTGTTGGCACAGTCCCGCGTCGGACGTCGCTCCGGACAAGTACTTTCTGTCGGAGCACGTACGTACGCAGTAGCTAGCCGCGCTAGCCGGACGATCAGATCCGTCAGGAGATATGTGCACGTATAGGCGAAGCAGCCTAGCAGGCTGCTGGATCGATTCTAGCCAGTCACGATAGCTAGCTAGCTTGCACTAGCTAGTTTGTATCTCGGCGAGAAGGCAATACAGAGACACGCGAGTTGATGGCTATAGGGACGTATCGGTCCTATTGATCTTTATTACTTTGCGATCTGGGTTACAAAGTACACGTGGTACATAGGTATTTATATCAGCTAACCTAGCTAACATCAAATCCTAGTCGGTGACTGTTCCTAGTCCAACCCGGACAGGACTACTCCATCGTGGTTAATTCCAACACTCTGTTCATAGAGTTTGGTTAATGCTGATGGAGTTCACATCACGATTGTCACCAAACCATTTGTACGAATTTGCATGGTGATATGAACAGTTGTTCTGCGAGTAGCCGCAGCAACGCAGACCTCAGCAACTCACACACACGCATACAGTCTGTGGCTGCTAATACTGATTCTACGTTCAAATAACCTGCAATGCCTGCTCGCGCACTCCACGGTCCACCGTCTTGTGTTACGGACGATGAGGGTGGTGTTTTGCATTGATTTCAGGTGGCCTACGGCCCGATATCCAGAGCAAAAGTAAATTTTAATTCAGTACGCATTCTGCTGCCTCCCGAGCCAAACCTGAAAGGGAAATAAAATTCAGATTCACACAGCTGCACGCCTGCACCACGTTCAGACTTGGATATGTCTGATGGTTATATCAGAGTCAGGGCCAGTTCTTTTGGGCGATTCTCCCAGAATCGCCCCCCTCCCCAGCTTCTCCCAGAATCGTCCCTCGATATATTTTTTACAATCATATCTAGTTAAGGTCTAATTAGTTAGGATTGTAAAAAACATATGAAGTGACGATTCTGGGAGAAGCTGGGGAGGGGGGTGATTCTGGTAGAATCGCCCAAAAGAACTGGCCCTCAGTGGTGGTTGCTGGAGCTTTGAAGGAAAAAAAAAATAGGCAGATAGCTAGGCTAGGGTGTGAATGGAGATCCAAGAAGATTCCAACGATCCACAGCTGAAGTGACACGGGCACCACCACAACAGATTCATCTCAGCTGCAACAGCCAAAAAAAGACTGGAACGATCTTGATTCAGAGCAGCTGAGAGAGGATTCAATCAGATTCTTGGGCTGTCAACTGGTTGACCAGCCCAACCCAACTACTACATCCGATCCAAAAAAAATGTTGTGGTTTAGTTTAGCTTTAGTTTAAATTTGAACTAAAGCCACGACACTTTTTTTGGATTGGAGGGAGTAATGTAGTTTGCATTCCTCGTTGCTACTTGTTGTCGCACTCCCCGCACTTTTTTTTTCTCTGAACGTGAACTCACATCACCAATGTGCTAACGATCATTGGCGCTCGTCAGCGACGGGTTTTCCCATGGGGTTGAAGGATAAAATGTTGTGTCAGCTGAAGATAAAATGCCGTGTTAGCTGAAGATAGGAGGAGGAATATTGTAAGGCAAGGTATTACCAGTTCAAACTGTAACTCCGTGTGCCAGAGCATGCGATTGGAGATCGACGAGCATGGCCGGCGGAGTTTCTTTATTTGAAGAAGAACGACGTCAGGAAAGCTACACGCCATTAGTTTAGGGCCAGTTCTTTTAGTGGCTTCTAGAATAAGCTGGAATAAGCTGCCCCCTACCCAGTTTATTCTAGAAGCCCAACCAAATTTTTTTAGAAGCCTACTAGTCAAGTCTTAATTAGTAGGCTTCTAAAAAAATAAATTTGGTTGGGCTTCTAGAATAAGCTGGGTAGGGGGCAGCTTATTCTAGAAGCCCAAAAAAGCTACCAAAAGAACTGGCCCCTAGAAGCCCAAAAAAGCTACCAAAAGAACTGGCCCCTAGTGCACCAGATTCTGCCACATGTACAATCTAGAAGAATCGATGGTTGAACTTAAGAATAATGCACAGACCTCAAAACACAAGCACTTCTCCTTTGTTCTAGAATCTTCCGTATCATAATTGCCCTTTTTTTTAGATGAATTGCCATTATTTGTTTTTACTTTATGCTTTACAACGCACAATTCCATGAATCTTAAAATAGATTAACTTGTTTATAAAAACTAATTGATTTTGAATGAGATGAAATATAAGAATTAAACGAACATCTACATCATGCATATATGACTCAAAGCATACATGCTATAGTGTGGTATTTATTCATAATTTGGTTGCCAAATCTCATGCGTGCAATGCACGTGTACCTTACTAGTCTTGCATAGTTCACAGTTGCATTCATATCCATGTTTCGGTAAAAATAAGTGAAATTACATTTAGTAGGACTATTATCTGTTGGTTTTCACTCTTACTCTAGATCAGTATTCACTAGAAAATATAGCCTTTTGATCCATGGCAAGGTATTTGCTTCCTAAAGCAATATTGGCCCATGACATGTGAGGCAACCAAAAATGTTGATAAAAAAATATTCCAGTTGGGCTTGCTTGTACTCTTCCTGGTCAAAATTCTAATCAGTAAATCTAGCAAAGGGCGTAATTCCTTTCAAAAAACTAAGGAGGAAACTAATTTCCTTTTCTTCCTTGGAGTAAATGCAAGCAACAGAACAGTGGACTTGGGGAAGTTAATTGTTTTTCCCATTTGTCAAAAGAAGAGGAAACCTGTTAAGTTGCACATGGGCGTAAATTTGGCTTCACCTATTTTTACGTCAAACAACTAACTGAGTTTCACTCGCTGTTCTTGGCTCCTTGAGGAGAAGTTAACATCTTAAAAAAGACATTAAAAATGCTTTGCATGGTTAAGTCTTTGTAGATTTACATTACATCATCTGTCTCCAAGTGACAAAAATATGAAACTCCTTTCCGCATGCAGATGCATCTCACGGACTTGAATGGAGGGAACCAGAGGCGGAGGACGGAAAAAAATTAAGGTGTGGTGAAGTCTTAAGGAAAGAATTCGTTTGATGCAAATCGAAAGAGTCAATACACATTACAACCAAAAACCAAATACACTGAAAATGTAGCATGTTTCAATAGGAAAACAACCTAAAACATACCGATAATGAAGCTTTCAATGGCGTCTAGAAGACCCAGGCAATGGCAATGCCCTACCTTCATTTTGAAAATCTTGCTTAATTTTACCAAGATCGATACTTTTGAAGATCTCTCGCTCAATATAACAAACCATCAAGTCATTAAGCCAACCATCGGTCATGTTGCTGCGCAACTCAGTCTTGATGATTTTCATTGATGAGAAGGCCCTTTCAACAGTTGCCGTCGCTACCTGTAGTAGCAATGCCAATTCAATGAGGCGATAAACAGTAGGAAACATGACATGCCTTTCAAGTTCAACCATCATTTTAGCTAGACTTGCAATATCATGACAAGCTCTAAAGTCTTCAATTCTTCTCATATGGATAATGAATAGATCAAGGTTATCTTCTATATGTTCACGTTCATAGTCAGAGAAATCATCATGATAAATCTCTGTGAGCCTAGCAAGCTTATTCAGGTTGAACCTAGAAAATGAGTTTCTTGGGTCAAGACAAGAGAAGTTCTGGAGCAGCTCTGAAGATACCTCATTAAAACGATGATCAAACTCCGTGGTGATGGAGTCTATAGCAGCATAGAAGGTGTCCACACGAAAAAAATGATCAGCCGTGACATTGTTTCGTCCACCTTTTCTTGATTTACCCCACTTTGTAAAGATGTCATCCATACTTGGTATTGGAATGTCTTTTTTGGTGCAAAAGGCTTTGACATCTTCCAAGAGTGGCTCCCAACCATCATTTCTCCAATTGATCAAACGTGTTCTCACATCCGTAACCAATGATATTGCCTGAAATGAGATAATTACAATTTTAGATGCATGTATGCTTACATGAACAAAATATATCAACCATACTAGATACATCTAACATGATCCATCATTCCATCACATATTCACATACCTGAACAACATTTTGATCCTTCTTTTGCAGTAGAAGAGATAAATCATTTGTGATACGAAGGATTTTTAGCATCATCTTCAGGATGAACACAAAGCTAAAAGTCTCCATTTGATGAACCAAACCTCCTGCCCTACATGGAACACGCACATCATCCTCAACAATGCCCAAAACTTCTATGACTGCATCCCACATTGATTCAATGCGAGATAAGGTTGTGTAATGGGATCCCCATCTTGTGTCTCCAGGTCTGACCAAGGATGTTTCTTGATTTTTCCCTCTTCCTGTGGACATCTCACCTCTCTCAATCTTATCCAAAAGATCTTCTTTTTGCTTGTCAAGCAATTTATCCTTCCTCTTGCAAGATGAAGTACTGAGATTGGCAATCATTGTCACATATTCAAAAAAATCCTCAACACCCTTGCAGCATCTCGAAATAGCAACAACTACCAACTGCAGTTGGTGGGCAAAGCAGTGGATATAGAAAGCATATGGGTTCTCATCTCGAATTAACTTCTGAAGTCCATTGAATTCTCCTCTCATATTAGATGCCCCATCATATCCTTGCCCTCGTAGTCTTGCAACAACTAGACCGTGTTTAGCAAAAACCTCCAACAAAGCCTTCTTCAAAGAGGCAGATGTTGTGTCTGGGACATGCTTAATAGCTAAAAATCTTTCAACGGTCTCTCCTTTTTTGCTCAAATACCTGTAGAAGTAGACATATAATTAGTTAACCCACTCTACATATAACAAAAGAAAAAAAACATAGACACTTAACATGCTTCAATACGTACCTGACAACCACGGCCATTTGTTCTTTCACCGATATATCATGACACTCATCAATAAGAACAGTGAAAAGACAGTCACCCATCTCTTCTTTGATTACTTTGATGACTGCAGTTGCACAATGTTTGACAAGGTCTTTTTGAATTGTCCCTGAAGTCATTTTGGCATTTTTAGGACATAGCTCATCAAATGCAACATTCACTTCTGGAATTCTTTCTTTGACCCAATCAAGCAACTCTAAAAAATTCCCCTTGTTCAAAGAAGAACTGGATTCATCGTGTCCACGAAATGGTTCACCTTGCAATGCTAGATAACTTACAATGCCGAAAGATGTATCCACACGAGTTTCATACTTGACTAGTGAACCTTGGGTGTAAGTTGTAACTTTACTTTTCACACTTGCCCCTTGATTTTTAAAATCATCGCATGCTGTTTTTGAAATATTGTGGATGCTACATGGCCCACCAACATGTTTACGAAATGCCGCAACCGCATTTTTCCAACAGTCAAAACCAAATTTGGAGAAGACATCATGCCCAAATTTATCATCCATTCGGTCATGCTTAAAAAGATAGCAACAGAAGCAATAAACCTTATGCGTTGTTACACTATATTCCAACCAATCAAAGTCCTTATACCATTGTGGTCGGAAGCATCTTCCATCTCTATTTGGGGGGAAAGTGCAACTAGTTGGTTGAGTTGCACCCATTCGTATATAAGCAAATCTAACATCATCTCTAATGTTGGGGGCAAAACTATCAAGTGGAATGCGAAGTCCTGGATCACCATTTATGTAATCTTCACTAAAAATAGTTATACCTTCAACCCCGTGAACTTCAACATTCTCTTCCACTATAGCTTTGACGGAATCTGTAGTTTGTTCCTCCACTTGTTCGGTTGGCATCAAATTTTCTTGATCTACTTCCATGGAAGCCACTTGATCTTGATGATTGACATTTGCCAAAATATTGACACTTTCGCGGGTGCTTGGATTCGTTTTTGAGCTGCTGCCACTACCAATCACTTCAAAATACTTTTTCAAATCTGCAATGACAAGATTAATTTATCACTAAAATCTGTTTGAATTTAAGGCTTCAAGCTGCTGTTCAAAATTGCTACAAAATTTCAGAAAAATGAGAAATTACCTCTTCCCCTTTTCTTTGGATTTGCTAGTCCCTTCCCCTTTCCTTCCATCTTCTGGCAATCTGGACAGAGGAGTGTATATAATTTGAGGAGTGTATATAATCAGAGTTCTGGCAATCTGTTGTCCCGGCGGTTGGACGTCTTATTAGCTATTATATAATATAATCAGAGGAGTCGGGAGTGTATATACCAGAAAAATCCCCGACCCCGACTGTGGCCGTCGCCCGATGGAGCCGCCGAGCCGCTGGAGCCGCCGCTGAAGCCGCCGCAGGAGCCGCCGCCGCTTGCTGTGCCGCTGGAGCCGCCGCCCGCCGCTGGAGCCGCCGCTGAAGCCGCCGCAGGAGCCGCCGCCGCTTGCTACGCCGCTGGAGCCGCCGCCCGCCGCTGAAGCCGCCGCTGTGCCGCAGGCCCGCAGCCCTCACATAACTGCTCCAAACCCCCAGCCCGCCGCCGCCGTCGGCTGCCCCGTCGCCGCGCTAGGTTTGGGTCTGGGTGGGTGGAGTTGGTCGCGTCTGGGTCTGGGTGGGCGGGCGTTTTTTTTTTATTAGGTACTTAGGGCGCTCGATGCAGAGCCCACCACTAGCTGCGGTCGATGCTCGAGCAGAGCACTGGAGTAGAGTGTGTGCTCGAGCCGATGTCCAGGTACGCGATAGATACATAGGTATAAATTTTTTTTGCCAATAATCAAGATATGGCGGGTGCCATACCTTGCCCACCGGAGCCCTCCGCCACTGGACGGAACGCTATGCGATAATCAAGGGAATATGCGAGGGCTTACTTCATCTTCATGAGAAACACATTCTCCACTTAGATCTGAAGCCTGGTAATATATTAGTAGATGATCACATGGTACCAAAAATTGCTGATTTTGGTCTCTCGCGGTGCCTTGATAAAGACCAAACCCGGGCTTTTACTTCTAACATATGTGGATCGCTGTAAGCTAATCACTTGGAAGCTCTTTTTTTTTTCTTTTGCGCAAGTGTATATTTGTGTGCACATTCATTGACCACAATTTAAATATCTTCTCATAGGGGATATATGGCACCAGAATTCTTGAGAGGGCAAGTTACATTCACATCAGACATATACAGTCTTGGCGTTATCATCATGGAGATACTGACAGGAGAGAGGGAGTATCCAGAAGATGAGGATGTAAGAATAATTTAAATGTTTACTCCATGTTGAAGGATATATTTTCAAATAACTATATATCTTTACTTAAGTTTAACTTGCAGAAATTGTAAAATAAATTCCCTCAAAAGAGAAATGAAATTGTAAGATTCGTGTCTTAGACACCCATTGCTTGCTTAATTAACACAAGCTAAACTTGCAGTTGCATATATGCCTCGTTGGCCTAAGATGTAGCACTAAAATTGCATTTGTAGCACCCCGCTTGCTACTCCACCTAAAAGATTGAACTTACTAGGAAATGTGGAAAAAGCGTTTATATATGCCAACTCTTTTCTGCACTTGTGGCTCCCTTAGACCTAAGACGGACTTAAAGTATGCTGCGATTTTCTTTAAAATTGTGCTGGCCCATTCTTGAACTGGAGAACTCTTTGCATGGATACTGTTTTGTGTTTCATACCAACCAGCATACCCATTATGTAAAGCAATCAAGAGCAACACGAAGCAAATCGATCCGATGTGGAGGTGGCGTAACGCGCGTGGTGGCCAACGCACGCGATGGGAGTAGCAGGAGTCCGCGTACAGCGGCGGCGGCAAGCAGCTCGATCGGGCGTGCGGGGCAAGGCAGCACAAGCGGCGTATTGGATACAGGCGATTGAGCGTCTCGGCAGGATTCCAATCGGACTCGGAGGCTCGGGCGGCGTGTACGCGGGAGGTCTACGTGGGCGGTGCAGCATTGGGTCACGAACAGCGGCAGCAGCTGGAGCGCCCGGCTGGATAAGGTCCAGGTGGGCTGTGGCCCATGCGGGGCTGCAGACCAAGGCGCGGGTATGGCCCTGTTGCAGAAGCAGGAGACGCGCGTACGAGGAAGCCGGAGGACAAGGTGCTGCTGCGTGTTGGGTGAAAAATCGCAAAACTGGCTATTTGGCCAAAGTTCAGCACAAAATAGCCTCGTTTTTATAATATTTTACAAAATGGCCCTACCTGCATGACGCCCGCATCCGGGGCGCCATGCTAAACATCACGATGCCCTGGTCAAAGGCGCCATATGGGTCGCCGATGACTTGCCACGCTGGCAGGGCAGGACCACCATGACGCCCCCGCCCAGGGCGCGATGCACACGACCATGACGCCCCTGCCCAGGGCGCCATGCCCCTTGCATAAAACAGAGCACTTCCTCTGTTTCCCACCCCAATCCCTCTCTTTTCCCCTTCTCCCCCCCGGCCGCCCCACTCATGCCCCTTCCTAATGCCCACAAAATTTCGTCGATCGGAGCTCCAAATCGGTGATTTATCCTTCCCTTCGACCCCTCAAGGTATTCTCCATCATTTCTCCTCTTTTTGTTGGTTGAAATCTCCACATTGTGGGGATTTGGGGAAACCCTAGGTCATCCAATTTTGCTATTTTTGTTGATGCATTTTGGTGTTTATGATTCTGCGAGGATCGTCAATGTGCATCATGTGGACTTTGTCTCCTTTGAGAAGGGAGACGCGGAGTATGGTGACCCGAAGAAGAAGCCGGTAGTGATGGTGTTTCCCACAAGTCCTAGCCTTGAGGAGGTTTTGGTTGAGCTTCGAAGAAGGTTGAATTGGATGGAAGAAGAGATGGAGTAGACTTAATCGGAAGGTATAATGTTGGGTATGGGCAACATATTCGTTGGAAGATAATGCCTCTTGATTCCGAGTTTCATTGGGAAGCATATAAAGAGAGTGTGTTGGCCTCACAAGATAAATCATTTGAGTTATTTGCCACAAAGGTTGTTCGTGCTGGGTTGCACATTGATTTGAATCGGTGTGCATCTTCATATGATGTTAGAAGCCCGGTTCGAGATTCAACACATGTCACTCTGGATGTGCATGACACAACAATGAGCCAACCTCCAATGACCCAATGTTTGAGCCCCGTCGGGAATGACCAAGTTGATAATGAAGACTTGCACATGGATGGTGGTGAGTTTGAGGGTGATGAATCGGAGGCTTATCTTCATGACAATTATGTTGGTGATGTTGAGGCAAATTGCATGGAAGAGGACATGGACCATGAGATTCCATACAATAGGGCTTATGCGTGGGACTCGGAGGATGAATGCCCGGATGAAGAAATAGATGAGGATGGTTTGACGGCTAAAGAAGCCAATGCTTTCAAGAAGGTAATAGGCCGTAGTCACAGGACATCATTGTTTCGTGATCTAAGCCGAGCCGATAAGGCGATTGTTGATGGTGGGACAAGTAAAATTCTTGCACCAAGGTTAACTTCAAAGGGAGATACCAAAGCAAGTGTGTATGGTGTTAGTGAAGGAACAATCTTTGAAAGCTTGGCAGAACTTCAAATATGGGCCAAGGACTACGCGATTAAGTTTCATCGGCCATTCTTTGTGGAGAAGTCAAACTCGAAAGTGCGTTATGTGGTCAGATGTGAGGAACACAAGAATCATTGCCCTTGGGTTATCCGTGCAAGATGTGTCAAAGGCGGGCCACAATGGAAGATTACAAGTTCCGTGTTTCACCATCGGTGTAGTGGCAAGGATATTGATGATCCTAATGTAAAGGATGATCACCGTCAATTGACCTCCAAATTCATTGCATATCGATTTTCAACCTCCATAAAGATACTCCCGACATATCCCATTCGGGCTTTGATGGAGATGGTGAAGGAGGTTTTTGGGTACGAGGTGAAGTATGGGAAGGCATGGAAGGCCAAGCAAGCTGCCTTTGAGATATTGTATGGTGGTTGGGAAGAATCATACAACCGGCTCGCGATGGTGTTGAAAGCAATGGCGGTAGAAAATCCTGGCATGTACTATATGGTGGAGCCAGATGGCGTGAGAACAAGGATATACAACGATGCAACCGTTCGAATATTTGGACGTGCATTCTGGACTTTTGAGCCATGCATTAGGGCCTTCAAGCATTGTAGGCCGGTTATGTCCGTGGATGGCAAATTTCTGACCGGCCAGTTCAAGGGCACATTGTTGATCGCCGTTGCTAATGATGGTGGTGACAAATTGGTTCCATTGGCGTTCGCTTTGGTGTCGGCGGAGAGCAATGACAACTGGGAGTGGTTTCTTAGTTTAGTGAGGACCAAGGTAATTGGACCTCAAAGAGAGGTTTGCATCATCTCGGACCGCCACCCAGGGATACTCAATGCAGTGGAGATTGACATTCCAGGACATCCTCGCGTGCATCATAGGTGGTGCATGAGGCATTTTGTGTCTAACTTTTACCGAGCATGTGGAGACAAGGAATTGTCTGACCTTCTTCATGATTGTTGTCTCGCATTCACCACTAAACATTTCGAGAAATTTTGGGACAAAGTGTATGCCAAAGCAAACAATGGTGGCAAAGATTTCCTAAATAGGAATCTTGCTGATAAAGGAAAGTGGCACGGGCTTTTGACAACGATGGAGTGAGGTACGGTGACATGACAAACAACATGGCTGAATGTTTCAACATGGTGCTAAAGGGTGTCCATGCATTGCCGGTGACAGCAATAGTAGAGTATACATTCCAGAAGTTGAATGTCTATTTTCAAAAGTATAGTGAAGAAACATCCAACTTGATGTCCGGGAAAAACAAGGCCATTTTCGACGACCATGGCGCCCTGGGATAGGGCGTCATACATGGCGCCCAGAAAAAATGCATGGCGCCCCTGTTGGAAATATGCCCTAGAGGCAATAATAAAGTGGTTATTATTATATTTCCTTGTTCATGATAATTGTCTATTGTTCATGCTATAATTGTATTAACCGGATACCGTAATGCATGTGTGAATACATAGATCACAGAATGTCCCTAGTAAGCCTCTAGATGACTAGCTCATTGATCAATAGATGGTTATGGTTTCCTGACCATGGACATTAGATGTCGTTGATAACGGGATCACATCATTAGGAGAATGATGTGATGGACAAGACCCAATCCTAAGCATAGCACAAGATCGTGTAGTTCGTTTGCTAGAGCTTTTCTAATGTCAAGTATCATTTCCTTAGACCATGAGATTGTGCAACTCCCGGATACCGTAGGAATGCTTTGGGTGTGCCAAACGTCACAACGTAACTGGGTGGCTATAAAGGCACACTACGGGTATCTCCAAAAGTGTCTGTTGGGTTGGCACGAATCGAGACTGGGATTTGTCCCTCCGTGTGACGGAGAGGTATCTCTGGGCCCACTTGGTAGGACATCATCATAATGAGCTCAATGTGACCATGGAGTTGATCACGGGATGACGTGTTACGAACGAGTAAAGAGACTTGCCGGTAACGAGATTGAACAAGGTATAGGGATACCGACGAACGAATCTCGGGCAAGTATCATACCGGTAGACAAAGGGAATTGTGTATGGGATTGATTGAATCCCCGACATTGTGGTTCATCCGATGAGATCATCGTGGAACATGTGGGAGCCAACATGGGTATCCAGATCCCGCTGTTGGTTATTGGCCGGAGAGATGTCTCGGTCATGTCTGCATGGTTCCCGAACCCGTAGGGTCTACACACTTAAGGTTCGGTGACGCTAGGGTTGTTATGGGAAATAGTATGTGGTTACCGAATGTTGTTCGGAGTCCCGGATGAGATCCCGGGCGTCACGAGGAGTTCCGGAATGGTCCGGAGGTGAAGATTTATATATGGGAAGTCATCATACGGTCACCGGAAGTGTTCGGAGGTTTTCCGGTATTGTATCGGGACCACCGAAGGGGTTCCGGGGGTCCACCGGGAGGGTCCACCTGCCCCGGAGGGCCCTATGGGCTGTATGTGGGAGGGAACCAGCCCCTAAGTGGGCTGGGCGCCATCCCCCCTAGGGCCCATGAGCCTAGGGTTGGGGGAAACCGTAAAGGGGGGCGCCCCCCTTGGCTTGGGGGGCAAGCCCCCTCCCCCTGGCCGCCGCCCCCCCTCTAGATCTGATCTAGAGGGGCCGGCCCCCTTCCCCCTTGGCCCTATAAATAGAGGGAAGGAGGGAGGGCAGCAGCACCTCATCCAAGGCGCAGCCCTCCCCCTCTCCAACACCCCCTCCTCCTCCGTTGAGCTTGGCGAAGCCCTGCCGGAGAACTGCCAACTCCACCACCATGCCGTCGTGCTGCCGGAGTTGTCTTCCCTAACCTCTCCCTCCTCCTTGCTGGATCAAGGCGCGGGAGACGTCACCGGGCTGCACGTGTGTTGAACGCGGAGGCGCCGTTGTTCGGCGCTTAGATCGGAATCGACCGCGATCTGAATCGCTACGTGTACGACTCCTCCAACCGCGTTCTTGCAACGCTTCCGCATCACGATCTTCAAGGGTATGAAGATGCACTCCTCTCTCTCTCATTGCTAATCTCTCCATAGATTGATCTTGGTGATGCGTAGGAATTTTTTTTGATTTACTACTACGTTCCCCAACAGTGGCATCATGAGCTAGGTCTATGCGTAGTTTCTATGCACGAGTAGAACAGAAGTTGTTGTGTGTGTCGATATTGTCAATTTACTTGCCGTTACCAGTCTTATCTTGATTCGGCGGCATCGTGGGATGAAGCGGCCCGGACCGACCTTACACGTATGCTTACGTGAGACAGGTTCCACCGACTGACATGCACTAGTTGCATAAGGTGGCTAGCGGATGTCTGTCTCTCCCACTTTAGTCGTATCGGATTCGATGAAAAGGGTCCTTATGAAGGGTAAATAGAAATTGGCATATCACGTTGTGGTTATGGCGTAGGTAAGAAACGTTCTTGCTAGAAACCTATAGCAGCCATGTAAAAAAATTTGCAACAACAATTAGAGGACGTCTAACTTGTTCTTGCAGCATATGCCGTGTGATGTGATATGGCCAAAAGGATGTGATGAATGATATATGTGATGTATGAGATTGATCATGTTCTTGTAATAGGAATCACGACTTGCATGTCGATGAGTATGACAACCGGCAGGAGCCATAGGAGTTGTCTTAATTTATTGTATGACCTGCGTGTCAATGAAAACGCCATGTAATTACTTTACTTTATTGCTAACCGTTAGCCATAGTAGTAGAAGTAATAGTTGGCGAGACAACTTCATGAAGACACAATGATGGAGATCATGATGATGGAGATCATGGTGTCATGCCGGTGATGATGATGATCATGGTGCCCCGAAGATGGAGATCAAAAGGAGCGATATGATATTGGCCATATCATGTCACTTTATGATTTGCATGTGATGTTTATCATGTTTACATCTTATTTGCTTAGAATGACGGTAGCATAAATAAGATGATCCCTCGCTAAAATTTCAAGAAAGTGTTCCCCCTAACTGTGCACCGTTGCGAAGGTTCGTTGTTTCGAAGCACCACGTGATGATCGGATGTGATAGATTCTAACGTTCGAATACAACGGGTGTAAGCCAGATTTACACATGCAAAACACTTAGGTTGACTTGACGAGCCTAGCATGTACAGACATGCCCTCGGAACACGGAAGACCGAAAGGTCGAACATGAGTCGTATAGAAGATACGATCAACATGGAGATGTTCACCGTTGATGACTAGTCCGTCTCACATGATGATCGGACACGGCCTAGTCGATTCGGATCATGTATCACTTAGATGACTAGAGGGATGTCTATCTGAGTGGGAGTTCATAGTATAATTTGATTAGATGAACTTAATTATCATGCACCTAGTCTAAAATCTTTACAATATGTCTTGTAGATCAAATGGCCCACGCTAATGTTGCCCTCAACTTCAACGCATTCCTAGAGAAAACCAAGGTGAAAGACGATGGCAGCTACTACACGGACTCGGTCCGTAACCTGAGGATCATCCTCATAGCTGCCAAAAAAGCTTATGTCCTTGAAGCACCGCTAGGTGACGCACCTGTTTTCCCAGAAACTCAAGACGTTATGAACGCCTGGCAGTCGCGTAGTGATGATTACTCCCTGGTTCAGTGCGGCATGCTTTACAGCTTAGAACCGGGGCTCCAAAAGCGTTTTGAGCAACACGGAGCATATGAGATGTTCTAAGAGCTGAAAATGGTTTTCCAAGCTCATGCCCGGTTCGAGAGATATGAAGTCTCCGACAAGTTCTATAGTTCTAAGATGGAGGAGAATAGTTTTGTCAGCGAGCATATACTCAAAATGTCTGGGTTGCACAACCGCTTGTCTCAGCTGGGAGTTAATCTCCCAGATGACGCGGTCGTTGACAGAATCCTTCAGTCGCTTCCACCTAAGCTACAAGAGCTTTGTGACGAACTTCAATATGCAGGGGATGGAAAAAACCATTCCTGAGGTGTATTCAATGCTGAAATCAGCGGAGGTGGAGATCAAAAAGGAGCATCAAGTGTTGATGGTGAATAAAACCACTAAGTTCAAGAAAGGCAAGGGTAAAAAGAACTTCAAGAAGGACGGCAAGGGAGTTGCCGCGCCTGGTAAGCAAGCTGCCGGGAAGAAGCCAAAGAATGGACCCAAGCCTGAGACTGAATGCTTTTATTGCAAGGGAAACGGTCACTGGAAGCGGAACTGCCCCAAGTACTTAGCGGATAAGAAGGCCGGCAATACCAAAGGTATATGTGATATACATGTTATTGATGTGTACCTTACCAGCGCTCATAGTAGCTCCTGGGTATTTGATACCGGTGCGGTTGCTCATATTTGTAACTCAAAACAGGAGCTGCGGAATAAGCGGAGACTGGCGAAGGACGAGGTGACGATGCGCGTCGGGAATGGTTCCAAGGTCGATGTGATCGCCGTCGGCACGCTACCACTACATCTACCTTCTGGATTAGTTTTAAACCTCAATAATTGTTATTTAGTACCAGCTTTGAGCATGAACATTGTATCAGGATCTCGTTTGATGCGAGATGGCTACTCATTTAAATCTGAGAATAATGGTTGTTCTATTTATATGAGAGATATGTTTTATGGTCATGCCCCGCTGGTCAATGGTTTATTCTTATTGAATCTCGAACGTGATGTTACACATATTCATAGTGTGAATGCCAAAAGATGTAAGGTTGATAATGATAGTCCCACATACTTGTGGCACTGCCGCCTTGGTCACATTGGTGTCAAACGCATGAAGAAACTCCATGCAGATGGACTTTTGGAGTCTCTTGATTATGAATCATTTGACACGTGCGAACCATGCCTCATGGGCAAGATGACCAAGACTCCGTTCTCCGGAACAATGGAGCGAGCAATCAACTTATTGGAGATCATACATACTAATGTGTGCGGTCCAATGAGCGTTGAGGCTCGCGGTGGTTATCATTATGTTCTCACCCTCACTGATGACTTAAGTAGATATGGGTATGTCTACTTAATGAAACACAAGTCTGAGACCTTTGAAAAGTTCAAGGAATTTCAGAGTGAGGTTGAGAATCAACGTGACAGGAAAAAAAGTTCTTACGATCAGATCGTGGAGGGGAATATTTGAGTCACGAATTTGGCACGCACTTAAGGAAATGTGGAATTGTTTCACAACTCACGCCGCCTGGAACACCTCATCGTAATGGTGTGTCCGAACGTCGTAATCGCACTCTATTAGATATGGTGCGATCTATGATGTCTCTTACCGATCTACCGCTATCATTTTGGGGTTATGCTTTAGAGACTGCCGCATTCACTTTAAATAGGGCTCCGTCGAAATCTGTTGAGACGACACCGTATGAATTATGGTTTGGGAAGAAACCTAAGCTGTCGTTTCTGAAAGTTTGGGGATGCGATGCTTATGTCAAGAAACTTCAACCTGAAAAGCTCGAACCCAAATCGGAAAAATGCGTCTTCATAGGATACCCTAAGGAAACTATTGGGTATACCTTCTACCTTAGATCCGAAAGCAAGATCTTTGTTGCCAAGAATGGATCCTTTCTGGAGAAAGAGTTTCTCTCGAAAGAAGTAAGTGGGAGGAAAGTAGAACTTGATGAGGTACCCCCTCTTGAACCGGAGAGTAGCGCAGCTCAGGAAGATGTTTTTGTTGTGCCTGCACCGACTAGAGAGGAAATTAATGATGATGATCATGAAACTTCGGATCAAGTTGCTACTGAACTTCGTAGGTCCACGAGGACACGTTCCGCACCAGAGTGGTACGGCAACCCTGTCCTTGAAGTCATGTTGTTAGACAACGGTGAACCTTCGAACTATGAAGAAGCGATGGTGGGCCCGGATTCCAACAGATGGCTTGAAGCCATGAAATCCGAGATAGGATCCATGTATGAAAACAAAGTATGGACTTTGACAGACTTGCCCGATGATCGGCAAGCCATAGAGAACAAATGGATCTTTAAGAAGAAGACAGACGCGGATGGTAATGTGACCATCTATAAGGCTCGACTTGTTGCTAAGGGTTATCGACAAGTTCAAGGGGTTGACTACGAGGAGACCTTCTCACCCGTAGCGAAGCTGAAGTACGTCCGAATCATGTTAGCAATTGCCGCATTCTATGATTATGAGATATGGCAAATGGACGCCAAAACGGCATTCCTTAATGGTTTCCTTAAGGAAGAATTGTATATGATGCAACCAGAAGGTTTTGTCAATCCTAATAATGCTGACAAGGTAGGCAAGCTCCAGCGCTCAATCTATGGGCTGGTGCAAGCATCTCGGAGTTGGAACATTTGCTTTGATGAGATGATCAAAGCGTTTGGGTTTACACAGACTTATGGAGAAGCCTGTGTTTACAAGAAAGTGAGTGGGAGCTCTGTAGCATTTCTCATATTGTATGTGGATGACATACTATTAATGGGAAATGATATAGAATTCTTGGAAAGCATAAAGGCCTACTTGAATAAGTGTTTTTCAATGAAGGACCTTGGAGAAGCTGCTTACATATTAGGCATCAAGATCTATAGAGATAGATCGAGACGCCTCATTGGTCTTTCGCAAAGCACATACCTTGACAAGATATTGAAGAAGTTCAATATGGATCAGTCCAACAAGGGTTTCTTGCCTGTATTGCAAGGTGTGAAATTGAGCACGGCTCAATGCCCGACCACGGCTGAAGATAGAGAAAAGATGAGTGTCATCCCCTATGCCTCAGCCATTGGGTCTATTATGTATGCCATGCTGTGTACCAGACCTGATGTGAATATCGCCGTGAGTTTGGTAGTGAGGTACCAAAGTAATCCCGGCATGGAACACTGGACAGCGGTCAAGAACATCCTGAAGTACCTGAAAAGGACTAAGGATATGTTTCTCGTTTATGGAGGTGACGAAGAGCTCGTCGTAAAGGGTTACGTCGATGCTAGCTTCGACACAGATCTGGATGACTCCAAGTCACAAACCAGATACGTGTATATTTTGAATGGTGGGGCAGTCAGCTGGTGCAGTTGCAAGCAAAGCGTCGTGGCGGGATCTACATGTGAAGCGGAGTACATAGCAGCCTCGGAGGCAGCACAGGAAGCAGTCTGGATGAAGGAGTTCATCACCGACCTAGGAGTTATTTCCAATGCGTCGGGCCCAATGACTCTCTTCTGTGACAACACTGGAGCTATTGCCCTTGCCAAGGAGCCCAGATTTCACAAGAAGACCAGGCATATCAAGCGTCGCTTCAACTCCATTCGTGAACATGTTCAAGATGGAGACATAGATATTTGTAAAGTGCATACGGATCTGAATGTCGCAGATCTGTTGACTAAACCTCTTCCACGAGCAAAACATGATCAACACCAGAACTCTATGGGTGTTCGATTCATCACAATGTAACTAGATTATTGACTCTAGTGCAAGTGGGAGACTGTTGGAAATATGCCCTAGAGGCAATAATAAAGTGGTTATTATTATATTTCCTTGTTCATGATAATTGTCTATTGTTCATGCTATAATTGTATTAACCGGATACCGTAATACATGTGTGAATACATAGATCACAGAATGTCCCTAGTAAGCCTCTAGATGACTAGCTCATTGATCAATAGATGGTTATGGTTTCCTGACCATGGACATTAGATGTCGTTGATAACGGGATCACATCATTAGGAGAATGATGTGATGGACAAGACCCAATCCTAAGCATAGCACAAGATCGTGTAGTTCGTTTGCTAGAGCTTTTCTAATGTCAAGTATCATTTCCTTAGACCATGAGATTGTGCAACTCCCGGATACCGTAGGAATGCTTTGGGTGGGCCAAACGTCACAACGTAACTGGGTGGCTATAAAGGCACACTACGGGTATCTCCGAAAGTGTCTGTTGGGTTGGCACGAATCGAGACTGGGATTTGTCACTCCGTGTGACAGAGAGGTATCTCTGGGCACACTCGGTAGGACATCATCATAATGAGGTCAATGTGACCAAGGAGTTGATCACGGGATGATGTGTTACGAACGAGTAAAGAGACTTGCCGGTAACAAGATTGAACAAGGTATAGGGATACCGACGATCGAATCTTGGGCAAGTATCATACCGGTAGACAAAGGGAATTGTGTACGGGATTGATTGAATCCCCGACATTGTGGTTCATCCGATGAGATCATCGTGGAACATGTGGGAGCCAACATGGGTATCCAGATCCCGCTGTTGGTTATTGGCCGGAGAGATGTCTCGGTCATGTCTGCATGGTTCCCGAACCCGTAGGGTCTACACACTTAAGGTTCGGTGACGCTAGGGTTGTTATGGGAAATAGTATGTGGTTACCGAATGTTGTTCGGAGTTCCAGATGAGATCCCGGACGTCACGACGAGTTCCGGAATGGTCCGGAGGTGAAGATTTATATATGGGAAGTCATCATACGGTCACCGGAAGTGTTTGGGGGTTTTCCGGTATTGTATCGGGACCACCGAAGGGGTTCCGTGGGTCCACCGGGAGGGTCCACCTGCCCCGGAGGGCCCTATGGGCTGTATGTGGGAGGGAACCAGCCCCTAAGTGGGCTGGGCGCCATCCCCCCTAGGGCCCATGCGCCTAGGGTTGGGGGAAACCCTAAAGGGGGGGCGCCCCCCTTGGCTTGGGGGGCAAGCCCCCTCCCCCTGGCCGCCGCCCCCCTCTAGATCTGATCTAGAGGGGCCGGTCCCCTTCCCCCTTGGCCCTATAAATAGAGGGGAGGAGGGAGGGCAGCAGCACCTCATCCAAGGCGCAGCCCTCCCCCTCTCCAACACCCCCTCCTCCTCCGTTGAGCTTGGCGAACCCTGCCGGAGAACTGCCAACTCCACCACCACGCCGTCGTGCTGCCGGAGTTGTCTTCCTCAACCTCTCCCTCCTCCTTGCTGGATCAATGCGCGGGAGACGTCACCGGGCTGCACGTGTTTTGAACGCGGAGGCGCCGTTGTTCGGCGCTTAGATCGGAATCGACCGCGATCTGAATCACTACGTGTACGACTCCTCCAACCGCGTTCTTGCAACGCTTCCGCATCACGATCTTCAAGGGTATGAAGATGCACTCCTCTCTCTCTCGTTGCTAGTCTCTCCATAGATTGATGTTGGTGATGTGTAGGAAATTTTTTTGATTTACTACTACGTTCCCAACAGCCCCCAACATCAGGAGCTTAAAATCTTAAGACTTGCCATCTACACGACCATGGCGCCATGGTCTGGGGCGCCGTGCTGGGCAACGCATGGCGCCATGGTCTGGGGCGCCGTGCTGTAGACCATGGCGCCTTGATCTGGGGCGCCATGCTGTCAAGTTCTGTTTCTTCTTCTTTTTCTGTTTCTGTTTCTGTTTTTGATTTTGATGAGAAAGCTAAAAAGTTTCCGACAATAAGTGTTGACAGACATAAATGACACACATCAAAGTTTCCAACAAATAATTTCACGACATCAACTTTTGGACAAATACTACAAGTCCTCGACAACCATAAGTTCACGACAAGTAGTTTTGGACAAATACTACAAGTCCTCGACAACCATAAGTTCACGACATCTAGTTTTGGACAAATACTACATCAACTTGACGACAAATGCATCATTTCCTTCCTTTCCCCCTCTTAGCCGGTGTAGCATCCTTCCCCTTCACTAAGCGTCTTCTCCTCTGGAGCTGCAGCACCTCCTCTTCCTCCTCCTCTGAGGCGGCCTCGATCACCGGGTTCTTACGTGCCTTCCTTGTGTATTTGCCCGAAGTATACTTTCCACGCCTTTGACTAGTCTGAGGCGCATCGGGCATCTGCGAGGTGTTAATCTCATCATGCGTATGTTCATCCCCCTCCTCCCCCTCGTCATCAACCGATTCGTCGCCTTGCTGCTGGGTGCCGCTTGATGATGATCTCGACCTCGAAGCAGTAGGGACTGCGACATCGGTGGAGCGGCAGCCTAGTATAGCACCAAGGCCACGTGCCCAAGACATGCTCCGCTATGAAATTGACATATCATGAAGTTAGGAGATATACCTCAAAAATGTGTATGGAAAGCAAATTATCAAATGTCATACCTCAACAAAAGCTTTAAGCTTGTTGTACGACTCTTCACCTGGAGGGTACTTGAGTGCCTCGCCGGCGTCGTTGACATGCTTCGAGAGCTCGTTTTGCTGTTGGACACAATAGGACAAATCATTTTGGCACAATGTAGGCAAGCATATAGATATAACGGTAACCTACCACAAAGCGGATAGTTGGCGCCGATTCATATCGTCTACCATCTATAATAAGCCTGTTGTACTCAATATTGGCCATCCGATCAAAACCTGGATTGGGTTCATGTAATATGTCCCCTGGCTGAAATGCGGGTGCGTTAAGTTGAGTACGTGCAATGGAACGAAACCACACAAGATAATTGGTGAATGCTTCTGTATCAAAAGGCTGTGGGGGAGGCTTAGAAGTGGGTTGACGCAATGAAAGCTCAATCTTATTGAGCTTCTGCTTGAACTCCTGGATATACATGTCATGCTCTCAATCCCATTTTTTTATACTCTTCTGCTTCATCTTGTCGAGACTGCATAGCATTTGGCAATGCATTTTCGTTACTATCTTCAAAACAATGGAGAAAGCATTTGAAGTGCTAAGCACTTACCTATGCAAATGTTGCGAAGTGTCCTTGTACTTCAGCGGGGTCTCTTGAAATAAGTCAAACTGTGTCATAACTCGTTGTGGCTGATAAAACTCAACAGCATAATAACAAATCAATGGGCAACGCATCCGCCATAAGTGTGCTTCCTGTAGACACTTTGGGTTAAGTCTGAAAGTAATAAAACCAGCTCCCCTACCAATGTTGCCCTCCGTTCCGTACGGTTCCCAAGTAACGTATAAACAAAGATTAAGAAAAAACTACATTGTTAGTATGATTTTTGGAAAACCGAAGAAACCAAAGAGACAAAGAAAGAAGCTACTAAGATAACCTGCTCCGGGGTCATGATGTCAAGCTCGTTGCAGTAGTGCAAATACATGGTCTTTGAATTGCCAACAAAACCTTCAACCTTGTCCCACTTATACGCCCATGTAGGCATACGGTCTGGGTCATGATGATCATCCCACGGATCGTAACCCTTTGGTGTCGGCCGCCCCACTGGCAAGTGCTCCCAACTCCAGATCGATAATAGAAGCATCGGACCACCGATGTTCGCTTCCTTTGACTCTACGACATTTCTTGGATTCGCGCCCCTACGGCATGCCTCGTCCAGCTACACACAAACAAGAAATATGTCATTATAAACTAAAGAAAATTTCTACATGGTGAACACGCTATTATAAGCAAAACTACTTACTGACGATACAAATAAGCCAACGCCGCCGTACCCCAACTGAGTCCATGCTCCCACCCAGCAAACAGCTTAAGCCACATAAAGGAAGCGTTCGCGCCAGTGCCGTTAGAGAAAACAGTCCGGCTGACTACATACCACAAGTATGCCCTGGTATACTGCCGCACTATTTCATCGTCCACATCAGCCGGGCATTCCCCAAAGTGTTCAGCAATCCAATGATAACTTGCACCGGCGGACTTCCCTTGTAGCCCTAGCTCCCTCCTTATGAGTCCAACCATAATCTCACGCCATCCATCAGAATCTGTGCTAAAACAAATAGGCTCTCCTTTGATGGGAAGTCCAGTGATCAGAGACACATCCTGCAAAGTGACAGTCATCTCCCCAGCATAGAAGTGAAAAGTATGTGTCTCAGGGCGCCATCGGTCAATGAGTGTTGTGATCGCACAAGGGTTCATCTTCGGCATCGAACGAGACATGAGTGAGATGAAAGGGAGAAGCCCGGTCTTCCGGATATACTCCGTGTATCGCTCGTCATTCTCCATTTTGTCATGAACCGAACCGAACCTCAGGTGAAGCTGATAAAAAACCCTCCCTTCTTCTGCCATGAACCATCCACGATGCAATTGATCGTACGATGGATTGATAAGAGAGGCCATCCTGCAAATTACAAATGTATATGGTAAGCCCCGTTGTCATTTGCAAATATCCGCACTAGTGCAAAAACATGCATACATGTGCAAAATTTCTACACTAATTCTTCTTCCATACACCATATATGTGCATAAAATTTTCTACAATACCATACACCATATATTTATACTAATTCTTCCATACACCATATATGTGCGTACATATCCTAACCAAATTCATAGCACTTTCATAAAAATCCTATATCATACATATTCTAAGCCATACATATCCTAAATCACACTAATCCCTACATTATCACACCAAAATCCACTATCCATTTCAAGAAAAGGATGAACTAGGGTTTCACCCAAATCAATCAAATGTAGAGATTTCAACCAATAGAAAGAGGGGAAAGGGGGGAGAATACCTTGAGGATTCGAAGGGCAACCGGATCCACTGATTTTTGGCTCAGATCCGCAGCATTTGAGTGGGGAGAGGGAGGGACGATTTGAGGGGCGCCGGTGTGGGGAAAGTACAGAGAGAGAGGAGAGAAAGAACGAACAGAGAGCAGAGGGGCTCGGATGGCGATATGAAGGGGTATGGCGCCCCAGGCCGGGGCGTCGTGGTGCAGCCCATGGCGCCCTGGGCCGAGGCGTCATGGACCCAAGGCCAGGCCTACGTGGCAGTCAGCGCCGACGCGCATGGCGCCTTTGACCGGGGCGTTATGGTACCTATCATGGCGCCCCGGGAGTGGGCGTCATGCGGGTAGGGCCATTTCGTGAAATATTTTCAAAAGAGATCCATTTTGTGCTGAACTTTGGCCAAAGGGCCAGTTTTGTGATTTTTCACGCGTGTTGGGACGTACGTTCGGGATTTGTGTTGAAAGAAAAAGGTGCAATCAAAAGCCATGGACAGGATTCAAGACACGGTTGTGTACTAGGTGCTGTTTGTACTAAAGGCAAGAGGACACGTGAAGTATAACAGGAAGACTGCGGTTGGCTATTTCGCTATGGTAAACGTTTACAAACGGCGCGCCGGCCGAACGCTCGGCCGGTCGCGCCGCGTCCCTCGCGCCTCTATCACTCCACGTGTGCATACGGGTCCACCCCACCGCTTCCCCTCATCCTCTTATCACTTTCTGGTCAAGCGCAACCACTTACCCTTCCCAATCCTATCTAATCCCCATCTTCTGCCTCTGCAACCACTCCGTACCGGCCATGGCCAGCCACGCGCGGGTCAATCTCGCCGGCGAGCTGTCCTGCTGCGGCGCTCGTGTAGCTCCTACTTCCCCAAGGATGCGAGAGGGCCTGCAGCCACGGGACAGTTTCTGAAACTAGTGATGCTCCGATGCACAGCTTAAAGGGGCCATGGCACTGATCAGCAATCCATCGGTGATGCAAACTAGCAGCTGCTGGTGATGGAGACGACGCGCTCCGGTGCTACAACCGGCTGGCTTTTTCGGCTGGAACCATGCAGGCGAAAAGGTGCAACCAGCTTTTGCCGGTGATGGAGATGGCGCGCTTCGGCGCTACAACCGGCTGACTTTTATGTTGGAACCATGCCGGCGAAGAGCTGCAACCAGCTTTGCCAGGGATGGAGACGACGCGCTCCGGTGGTACAACCGGCTGGCTTTTCTGCTGGAACTGGCCGGAGAAAAAGCTGCATCCACACCGACCAGCGTTTTGCAAATGGATGACCAGTCCATTTGATTTGCTGGCACCGGATTTTTTGTTTTGCTCAACCGGCGAGTTTTTTTGCTGGAACTGTGTTTGTTTTTGCTACCACGCGATTTTTTGTTTTGCTGGAATGTGCACCAAATTGTTTGCAATTTTGCTACCATCGGCTTTTTGATTTGCTGGAACTGGCTTAATTTTTTGCTACCACGGGGATTTTTGGGATTTTTGCTACATCCTTTCCATGGTGCGATGGCAGAAAAGCTTCATCCGGCGATAGAAAAGCTTCAAGCGGCAATGTGATTTGATACGACCAGTGACATACTGGGGCGACAGCGGAAGAAAAGCTACATCCAACAAAAAAAAGCTTCAAGCAGCGGCGCAATTTGCAGCCACCATTGACGCAAGCTACGAGTCCCGCAGTGGTGTTGCGAAGGGGCAGAAGCGCGGTGAGCACGCTGCAACCAGAGTGGGCCGGTGTTGCGCTCGGCTACGGCGAGGAGGTACGACGACTTTTTTTGTGGTATTGTTTTGCGAGATGAAGTGGCCGCGAGCTCGCTGGTGGCAAGGTGCTGCGAGCAACGGGGGCACAAGCGCGGCGTGCTCTCCGGTGGCGAGGTGCTGCCGGCGTGGGGCATCGCGAGAAGGGAAGCGGCGATGTGCTGGCCTCGCCAGAGGCCCGCTGCCGGGGGATGGATATTTTGTTTCTGCTCGCGTTGACCAACGGAAGGAAGAAGACGATTGGGAAAAAGAAATCCAATGGATGTACAGAGTCGTATCGGGCGGCTGGCAGTCGACCGACCCAAATTTGGGCCGGCGCGCCGGCGCAGAGTAGCGCCCTTTGGCTATTTGCTGTTTGTACAAAAGGTACATGGAGGTTTGATTCGAGTTGTTTAGGGGATCGAGATAGTCAGCAGAGTTTGTTTTTCAGGGTATGTCTGGACGGATAGCTTTGACAACAGGGAAAGACAAGAACAAAGCCGTAGGGTCTAGATGGTTTTTTTGGCGAGAGAAGCCATTGGTGAGCAATAGGTGATCAGGAAGCAACACTGGGTCAGACATATAGGGCGGATGGCCTGGACAGTCTTGCGAATCGACTTGGGGTCGGTCAAAGCAGAAGACGGCAGTGATTTCAGCGACGACGACATAGGAGCATGATGCTGATGGTGACTGACTTCTGGGGCGTGGAAACACGTGGTGCAGGCCTGAGGGCTTGTGCGGCTTTGACAAGACAATGACGCAAGGTTGATTCAAGATGGTGCACACATAAGAGAGCTTGAAGTCGACAGGGCGTGGGGTAGCATGGCCAGCTACATGGAGTCATGTTGAAAGTGGAGCTGGAGTCTAGCGGAAGACTTCACTCTATGCTGATGGATGGGCTACGCCGTAAATGCATGGAGAGTCGAAGCCTATTTCAGTGGGTAAAGCGAGGGACACGTGGATCGGACTGGGTACCAGTGGTCTGATGGAGACGTGATACTCGGCATCGGTCGATGATGATCGGTGGTTCTCTGCAGTATGGGGTTGAGTGGTGTGGGTCCGCGGCCCTAGAGTCTCGACTAGGACAGCAGAGTCTCGACGCGGTGATAGCGGCGAGGCGTGCGGTAAGCACGGGACACAACGACAGGCCAAGGCATTGGTGGTCAGACATGTGGTCAAACAAATTGTGCAGGGGCTGCTGAAGCAGTGTTGACGAGTACCGGATTCAAGTTGGTGACTGGGTATATCGGTACCGGAAGATGGACAGGAGTTGATCATGGAGAATCTGAGAAAGTGGCAGAAAGTCTGAAATTGTCAAAAGCTGAGGGAGTTCATGGCCGTATATTCTGTGGTGTTCAGTGCACATGGCAAAGTGTGGATGAAAAATATAGAAGGAGGCGGAGTGCTATAGCTTTGGAACATGCCAGAGACTATCCGGAAGAAGGGTGAGACAACTGTGAATTTGACTCAGGGTGACACAGGGCGACGGTGAAATTCCTTCAAATTTCAAACAAGAGGTCAAGAAAGGAGCGGTCATGTTGAGTTCAGGTAACTCTTATATGTGGGTCCAATATGTGAGTTGTTCACTTTCATGCAGATTAGTGATCGGTGTGTGATGGCATGGAACGGATACTCCTGAAGTTGGCAGCACAAAATAGAGTAATGAGAAACTTAATTTTGCTCGAGTGTTGACTGTGAAGAAGACGAGAAGGGACTACAGTTGTAGGTGGAGTCACATGGAGTCTAGGAGTAGCAGCAGTGCTCATGGCGTATCTCAAGTCCATTGTACATGGAGGTTCGACGCATGGATGAATCCAAGGTGGTGGAGAATATTTGCCAAGGTGGAGTTTGTTAGAGTTGTGTCGAATATTATTGTATAAGGTAGGTTACAGTTGGATTTGGAGTCGTACAGTGTGTAGACAGAATATGGAGTCATGTTCAAGTAGGACACTTGTATTCTAGGCCTCTCATATATAGCGAGGGTAGACACACGATGTAACATATGCCAACATAATAGCACAGGCACGCGGAGTCACATGGAGTCTGGGAGTAGCAGCGGTGCTCATGGCGTATCTCAAGTCCATTGTACATGGAGGTTCGACGCATGGATGAATCCAAGGTGGTGGAGAATATTCGCCAAGGTGGAGTTTGTTAAAGTTGTGTCGAATATTATTGTACAACGTAGGTTACAGTTGGATTTGGAGTCGTACAGTGTGTAGACAGGATATGAAGTCGTGTCCAAGTAGGACACTTGTATTCTAGGCCTCTCATATATAGCGAGGGTAGACACACGATGTAACATATGCCAACATAATAGCACAGCCACGCGGAGGAGCTGGCGGCGTGTGCCGGCGCCCAGGCGGCCGGGGTGCGGTATTGTAGCGGTGTCATGGGGAGGAGCGCCCATAGTCAAGCCTCGGGGATGTAGCCATATCGGTGAACCTCATTAACAAATCTCGGTGTCGTGCTCGTGTGATTTCTTGGTCCTCGGATGATCGCCAGTGGCCTCGAATTTATTCTATCAACAACCCCCCTCCCCCCGCCAAAACGTATAAGGGAAAGGGGGTCATTTCACACGGCGTATTAGAATACGCGCCCGCTGTACGGCCGCCCGCGTCGCCGTACGGGGCGGTCGCGTACGCCCGCCTGCCAGCCCGCCCTCCCGGTGTACGCCCAAACGCCCGCCCGGCCGATATGTCGTCGCGCTGTGTACGCCCGCATCGTTCGAAAAAAAAACGCTCGATCGCCGAACCCTGTTTTCTCTTCGCCTCTGCCACCGCCGCTGCCATCTCCGGCGGTATCTGGCCGACGGGGAAATATAGTCGCCGGCGTCCTCGCCATCACGCCCCCTGCCGGCGGCAACCACTAATCTCGATGCGGTGTGCGTGTAGTCATCGCCCACAACCAGTGGCGGAGCTATGTGTGCTCCTGGGGTGGCTGTGGCCCCCCAGCATTGGCAAAAAGTGTGATGGTAGGTGAAGATGATGACAATGAGGATATGGATGTAGATGATTCATATGCTGAAAGCGGTAGCCAGGTAAGTTTAAAATTATGCAGGTAAGTTTAAAGTGACATGACAAACACATCAAATCTTACATATCATATTTAAAATTTGCTCAGATGGATGTGGAAGGGTATTATGAGTGGAATATATTTGATGATGACAATGACCAAAACGATGTCTATGCATCTTATAATGACAGCTCGAGCAAAGTAAGTAGTGCAAAGCGAATATATATGATAGTCGTCATACACCAACTTACTAACATATAAGGTTGTTTGTATTTTTTTTCCAGGGAGACGTTGGTGGCCCAAGCGGAAACGTTGAGGATGCCTATGGTGATGAGTGTAATTTTTACACTGGCTACGATGAATACCAGCAAGACTCACTGGACAGGCATTGGAAGGTGATGGCCATGACGTTCAGGTCAGAAGTGGAGGCATATGATTTCTATAATGACTATGCGAAAAAGCGTGGATTCAGCATTCGGAGGGACAACTTGAAATACGCGAAGGGTGTCGACGCACCTATGCGATTGAGGAGGTTTCTGTGTTCAAGGGCTGGAAAACGACATGCCAGGTTTTGTACCATGGAAGGGAGGAACCGTAGGGTGAGACCGGAGAGTCGATGCTATTGCGAGGCCCATTTAACTGTGAAGCTTGATAGAGAGCGCTCCATTTGGTATGTCAGCAGTTTCAGCGATGATCATAGTCACATTCTTGCTAGACCGGATGAACTTACATATCTCCGGTCTCATAATCAGATAAAGGAATATCAGAATCTCGAGATCTTAGCAATGGCAGGTGCTGGGATCAGAAAACATATGATTTTTGACAACTTTGTCAGTAGGTATGGATCATATGCGAAGTCTGGTTTCGGGAGGAGGAAGCTTTATAACATGAGCTATAGGGAGAAAATGAAATTGCTAGCAAAGGGTGATGCTGACACTGCGATTGGGATCATGATGATCAGAAAGGCGAGGGATCCAGACTTTTTCTTTGAGCACACTGTTGACGCAGAAGGCAAGCTTAAGAACCTGTTCTGGTGTGATTCTCAGTCACGCCGGGATTACCTTGACTTCAGTGATGTAACCGTATTCGACAACATGTATAAGATGAATGGGTATGGAATGCCATTCATAGCTTTTATGGGTCTAAACAATCATCGTTGCACCACTGTGTTCGGTTGTGTTGTTGTGTCTGATGAGACCGAAGATACGTATGTTTGCGTGCTGCAGACCTTCTTGAGAGCTTGATAACCCACAAGTATAGGGAATCAATCGTAGTCCTTTCGATAAGTAAGAGTGTCAAACCCAACGAGAAGCAGAAGGAAATGACAAGTGGTTTTCAGCAAGATATTTTCTGCAGGCACTGAAATAGTAGATAACAGATTGTTTGATAACAAGATAATTTAAAACAAGCAAGTAATGGTAACGGTAAATAATATGCAGCAAGGTAGCCCAATCCTTTTGTGGCAAAGGACAGGTCAAAACGGTCTCTTATGATAAGTAAAGCGTTCTTGAGGGTACACGGAAATTTCATCATCACTTTCATCATGTTCGTTTGATTCTTGTTCACTACTTTGATAATTTGATATGTGGGTGGACCGATACTTAGGTGCTGTTCTTACTTGAACAAACCTCCTACTTATGATTAACCCCCTTGCAAGCATCCGCAACTACGAGAAAAGTATTAAGGTAAAATCTAACCATAGCTTTAAACTTTTGGATCCAAATCAGTCCCTTACGAAATAGCGCATAAACTAGGGTTTACGTTTCTGTCACTCTAGCAACCCATTATCTAATAACTACTCCACAATGCATTCCCTTAGGCCCAAGTATGGTGAAGTGCCATGTAGTCGACATTCACATGACACCACTAAGGAAATCACAACATACATATCATCAAAATATCGAACACAAATAAAGTTCACATGATTACTTGCAACATGACTTCTCCTGTGACCTCAAGAACAAAAGTAACTACTCACAAATAATAATCATCCTTAAGATCAGAGGGGTATTAAATAGCATAATAGATCTAAAAATATAATCTTCCACCAAATAAACCATATAGTAATCAACTAGAAGATGTAATCAACATTAGTAGTCACCCACAAGTACCAATCTAACGTTCCGGTACAAAATTGAACACAGGAGATGAACTAGGGTTTGAGAGGAGATGATGCTGTTAAAGATGTTGATGGAGAAGGCCCTCCCAAAGATGGGAGAGTTGTTGGTGATGATGATGGCGATGATTTCCCCCTCTAGGAGGGAAGTTCCCCTGGCGGAATCGCTTCGCCGGAGCGCAAAAGTGCTCCTGCCCAAGTTCCTCCTCGAGACGGCGGCGCTTCGTCCCGAAAGTCCTCTCCTTATTTTTTCTAGGTCAAAATGACATATATACCAGAAGAGGGGCACCGGAGGTGGGCCGAGGAGGGCACAACCCACCAGGGCGCGCCTGGGCTCCCTGGTGCGCCCAGGTGGGTTCTGCCCACCTGGTGGACCCCCTCTGGTAGTTATTTGCTCCAATATTCTTCATATATTGCAAAATAATTCTCCGTAAATTTTCAGCTCATTTGGAGATGTGCAGAATAGGTAACTCTGACGTAGTTTTTTTAGGTCCAGAATTCCAGCTGCCAGTATTCTCCCTCTTTGTGTAAACCTTGCATATTATGAGAGAAAAGGCATTAGAATTACTCCCAAAAGCATTATTATGCATAAAAACATTATAAATAACAGTAGGAAAACATGATGCAAAATGGACGTATCAGAGCACTATGGGATTATGAAGGGAACATGTGAGGGCTTACTTCATCTTCACGAGAAACACATTCTCCACTTAGATCTGAAGCCTGGTAATATATTGGTAGATGATCATATGGTACCCAAAATTGCTGATTTTGGTCTATCAAGGTGCCTTGATAAAGAGCAAACCCGGGCTTCTACTTCGAACCCATGTGGGTCAATGTAAGCCAGTCTCTTGAAAACTCCTCTTTGTTTGGTACAAATCCCATTTTTGACTTTGTGTGCACATCATTGACCAGGATTTAAAATTCTTCTCGCATGGGATATTTGGCAACAGAATCCTTTGGAGGGAAACTCAAATTCGCGTCAGACATATACGTCTTGGCGTTATCATCGTGGAGATAATAACAGGAGAAAAAGGGTATCCAGAAGATGAGGATGTAAGAGCAATTTAAGTGTTTGCTCCATGCCGAGGATCTTTTTTAAATAAAGTTTGTTACTATTTAACTTAGAGAAGTTGCAAAAGTCATCTATTCCTAGATAAGCAATTTATTCGAAACCATCATCAATTTACAAATACTCTTTCTTCTTTTGGGGTTCTCACAGGTTTTTTGTTTGGGGACCGGAAATGGCTGACATTTTTACTTTAAACTGTGCAGCCCCCTTTCAGACTCGAGATCTCATTGCACATATATCTTGTGTTGTTTCATACACCAACCAACCAGCTCACATGTTGTCTCAAACCCACAAGGACAGGTGACAAGTGTGCAGTTATGCTTCAACAAATACAAAATCCAACTGATAGCAAAAGTCAATTTATAAGTCCACATGAATTAACAATGACTATATATAATTTTCTTTTTTAAGAATTTCTAGCGTATATAATTCTCTGTCTGTATTAAGCTATTAGCTATAAATCACCAAACGCCAGAGTTTACTGTCTAGATCTTAATTCAGTTTCAACTTTGTAGGTAGTTGACAATTGGATGAATCGGTTGGAGGCATCAGACCTATGGGAGATACAGTTGGAGCAAGTAAGAGTATGCACGAAGATAGGGATACAGTGCATGGACTTGGACCCGAAGAAGAGACCGGTTGCACATGATATAATTGATAGGCTTGATAAAACAGCAAGTACCATCAAAACTGGCATCACTAGTTCACCAGTTGAGTAGCAGGTCAGCTTCCTAAAGGAACAATGCCGTGAAGAAAAAAATTCAAAGCTTTCATCCAAGTACCTCGGAAAGGATATTAAAAAACACCTTGTAATGGAAGAAGAACTCACAGAATGTGTTGAGATAACCCTCAAAGAAAAAGAATGTGTTGAGATAATTAGAGAAGATCATTGGCAGCAAGAACAGGAAGAAGTTATAGATGATAAATTGTCATTATGGGGGCCGCATGATACAACACAAAATCTCAGCCCACAAGGTGCAAGTTGTTCTAGCTCTAATGCTGGTGTGTTCAACAAATTGGACAATTTGGACCCATGGTGGAGCAAGCCAAGTCCGAGAGCCTGGGCAAGGCATATAAGCATCAAACTTAGAACCATCTGCTCATATATATCTCTGCCTAACTCACGTTCTCTTGCTACAAACCCAATGGTGGTTCCTCGGTTGAGCCCGGGCTCGTCAAGCAGCGGCCCAAGCTCACTGGGCAGACTTCCGGCCTGTGGCTCCGCCACTGATTCGGACATCAACTCAAAAGAGTGCAGGAATTACGTGAAGTACGGTGGCCCTATCTTAGAGAATATAGAATGTGTAAAACTTTTCAGAATAGAGGAGCTCAAGCCAGTTCTAAAGGGTGACAATTTTATTGGAAAAGGTCGCTATGGAGAAGTTTATGAGGGCCGTGTTGATAATGCATGATTAGCAATAAGGAAGCTGATTAGTGGTATTGTGCCATGGAAAGAACAATTTGTTAATGAAGTCATCGAACAATCTAAAGTCTGTCACAGAAACATAGTTAAGCTCATAGGTATTTGTCTTGATGTTGACATCCCGATGCTAGTCTATGAGTTTGTCCCAAAAGGTAGCCTCAGTGACTTACTTCACAGCTACCATCGGGTGCCTGTCAACTTGGGTGTGCGTTTAAGTATTGCTGCAGAATCAGCTGCTGGTCTAGCTTATTTGCATTCATTGGGCAGTAAGAAAATCTTACATGGAGATGTTAAACCAGCAAATATACTCTTGGGTCACAACTTTCAGCCAAAGATCTCAGACCTAGGCACATCAACGATGATTGCAGGAGACTACGGACACACTGGAAGAATCGCTCAACACGTCGGTAGAATGGCTGGTGTTGTCGCTTATATGGACCCGGTATACCTACAAACAGGCCTGCTGACCGAACAAAGTGATGTCTATAGTTTTGGAATTGTCATCTTGGAACTCATTAGCAGGAGGAAGGCCACAGAGTCTAACAATAACAGCTTGGTAAGGAATTTCCTTGAGAATCACAAATAGGGGAGGAAAGCAACTAAGTTGTTTGATAAAGAGATTGCAGTGTGAATTATTAATAAAGTGGCTGCATGCATCGTCCAGATGCAGAGGCCGGGGGTCCTCCTTTTCTAAAAAAAAAAGAGATTGCAGTGACAGGAGATTTGGACCTTCTTGACAGTCTGGCAGAGATTGCTATGGAATGTCTTGACTATGATGCGGGAAAAAGACCGCGAATGGTAGATGTTGCACGGCGCCTTTCCGTACTTAATCAATCCCGTAAGCCCTAAATTGACAAGCTGATGCATTTACAGCTTAGTTTGAGCAGCATGTTTGTTCATTGAATAAGCTTCTGATGCCCAACTATATATGTTAACGTCTGAAGAGGTTTAATTTATGTATTTTGCTGCTGTGAACAGGTTAGCAAAAGGCTCTCCCCGATTTTATTCCAGAATGAAACCACCAGTGTCTTACATCAAACGGCTCATTACATCACCCCTATCAGGAAATAAAAAACAAAGCAAGCAGCTAGAAAGGTAGCTGCAAACGGATCTTTGAAATTCTCTGCAACTGTAAGCTGTGCACGCCCTCTGAGGTCACCTATCACCACTGCCAACCTTTGTTTACTTTCATGTCATACAAACTATGTGCCTTTACACTCTGCTTCATTAACCATAAGTATTTATCATGTAATGAACCATATAAGTATGTGTCAAGTTACATTATGCTTCCTTTTACTCCACCGATGCTGTTAATGGGGTAAAGGAATAGTACCAGGATCGTCATTTGTAATGAATTAACTTGGATCCTCATTCTTCCTAGTGCTAACTACTGTATTTCAGAACAGATTGTTCATTTCCCCGATCAAAAGACCTACAGTACTTTATAAAAGCTAAGATAATGAATCTCCCCATGACACACAATTTAATATGTAGTAGTATATCAAATTTAGCATCGCACTGTAGGGCAATCTCGTGTGACCTGACATGACATGCAGCGGGTAGTGGAGGAAGGAGGAGCTCCTGGAGCATGTAGCGCAGTCCAGCCATGCTCGGAGTGGAGGCAGCATGCCCGTCGCCGCTGACAGCCACTCGTGCTACCGAGTTATGGAGCGTCGCCCTGAAGTCGCACGCGTCCTTGAACCTCCACGAGCCCCCCTGCGTCACCCAGCTCGCCATCCCCACCCACATGGCCGACGGCATGCACCTAGCCGCCGCGAGCTGTGACGGGCACCTCTTCCTAGAATTCACCGACACCGGCCACTGGCTCAAGGCCATCCGCGCGCGACTGCTCGAGGCCATTCGCCGATTCGGGAGCAGCGGGCGTAGTGGCGGGTGAGCGTGCAGCCACGGCCATGACGACGAAGCCGAGCCCTTAGTAAGCCGTACTAAAATTACTCACGCCCATAGCTAGGACTTCCTCCGACCGAACCCGCGCCATGCTCAATTTCAGGGGAACGCCACTCCGACGAGCTTGCATCACCATCGTGACTGCACATCAGCTGTTGGAAGGAATGCCAGAGAGAAAGGAACTAAGAGAGAGGCCACATTTGGAAGCAGCGCTTTGGTTCCCGAGCTCAGCTGCTCCCGAAATCTGAATCGAAGAAAACTGAGCAGGGATCTCTGACGATAATCTGTTGTCCGGTAACCGCCATCCCCTCCATGTAACCGGGCGTCCAAACCGTACACCGCATCAAGTAGGAGTCGACGTCCCCTCCATGTGACGGCGGCATCTAGATCGGACGTCGTGTCAAGGAGAAGCCACTGTCGCCCTCGCCTCAGCTGCCGGACACCCAATGTCAATTGATCGTCGTCAAGGAGTAGCTGTCCCCACCGCCGTCACTGTTGCCTCGAGTACTACCTCAAAGGCACCAGCATGCACGGCACGTTGTCCTCGTCGTTATCCAAATGCCTCACCGAGGTGGAGGAGCAGCGCCGGGTGTAGCACCCGGCGTCGTTCGCCAAGTTCCAGGTGCCACCGCCTTGGGTCCTCGCAAACCCCGAGCTCACGGAGGCTTGGACCCTCGGTCCGTCCAAGACTACCATGGAGTCGGAGGCCTACCGCTGGCACCTGCTGACAACCAACTCCTCCGCGTCGGGTTGGCCAAGTCAGAGCACGCGATCTGCCTCAAAGCTGAGGACAAGTGGCAAAAGGCAAAGGATGCGGTCAAGTGTCTGCGCTATGAGCACGATGCAATGGCGGGGGATGGATGCAATGACGTCTAGCGTTCAAACTTTGCAACCTTACTCATAATACCACTTGTTAGAATAATCTGAGGTGTAAGCAATCACATAATTAAGCACGAGCACAACACCGAGATTTGTTAACGAGGTTCACCAACATGGCTAATCCCTGATGAATGACTACAGACGGTCCTCCTCATGTACTAAATCAACATAGTACGATGAACTACAAGCCCACGCAGCCATCAGAAAAGTCTTCGCCCTCCTGCTATGACCGATCTGGCCACCCCTGCCACGAGCTACATTTGAGAAAATAAGATCTGTGAAACTTTTTAGAAAGGGGGAGCTCAAGCCAGTTTTAAAGGATGGCCTTGGAAATGTTTACAATGGTCATGTTGATAATGTACAAGTCACAGAAAGGAAGTTGACCAAAGCATGGATTTTTTGCACATGAAGTGATCATCTAGTCCCAAGTCAAACACACAAACATTGTTAGGTTCATAGGTTGTTTCTTGAATTTGACGTCCCAATGCTAGTCCATGAATTTCTCCCCACACTAGCCTACATGACATTCTTCACATCAACATCAAGGCTCCACTCAACCTTGGCGTGCGATTAACTATATTGCCGCAACATTAGCAAGTACTCTAGCTTATATGCATTCATTCAATGGCAAATTCACACTTCTACACGGTGATCTGAAGCCAGCAAACATACTTTTCGATGTCGATCTCTCCAATGGCAACTTTGAGCCAAAGATCTCTGGCTCTGGCATGCCAAGGATAACAACGGAACACATATTTGGTGACATAGCTTATATGGATCCGCTATACCTACAAACAGAATTGATGACTGAACAAAGTGATGTCTACAGTTTTGGTGTTGTCATGTTGGAGCTTCTTACTAGGAAGAAGGCTGCACATTTTTTGTATGACAGATTGTTAATGAATTTCATTGAGGATAGCAACATGAGGAGGGAATCAACCGAGCTGTTTGACAAGGAAATTGCAGTCACAGGAGATTCGGAGCTTATTTACAATCTGGCAGAAATTGCTGTGGAGTGTGTTAACCTTGATGCGGTCCAAAGACCGACAATGGTAGATATTGCAAAGCGTCTTTCCATACTGAATCAATCACGTACACAAGCTGTGAGTTGACATGTTAAAATGCTAGTATATCGGATCGCTGGTTCAGCTTTTTCCAGTGTATAACCCTTTCATAATTAGCTGTGGCTTCTATTTTGTTCCTACCATTTTTATGCTTTTCAAGCAGCACTACAAGGGCAATCCTGCTTAATTAACTGGTCTGGAACTCTGGATTTGTTTACTGTTGAGTATACTTATATGTGGTTTAATACTGATGGAGTTCAGATCACAGTTTTTTTCTCCTGCAACTACTTATATGTGGTCTACCAACTGTCACACAGGTTTTCTTTACGCGGCAAGTGATGTCAACATACATCCACAGACTCTTTGTTCCTCTCTTGTATTACCGCGACTAGTGGAAGCAAACCCAAACCTCTGCAGCTCAAATACGCGAACGTACAATCCGAGATTTCGGGAGCAGCTGAGCTCGGGAGCCAAAGCGCTGCTTCCAAATGTGGCCTCTCTCTCAGTTCCTTTCTCTCTGGCATTCCTTCCAACAGCTGATGTGCAGTCACGATGGTGATGCAAGCTCGTCGGAGTGGCGTTCCCCTGAAATTGAGCATGGCGCGGGTTCGGTCGGAGGAAGTCCTAGCTATGGGCGTGAGTAATTTTGGTACGGCTTACTAAGGGCTCGGCTTCGTCGTCATGGCCGTGGCTGCACGCTCACCCGCCACTACGCCCGCTGCTCCCGAATCGGCGAATGGCCTCGAGCAGTCGCGCGCAGATGGCCTCGAGCCAGTGGCCGGTGTCGGCGAATTCTAGGAAGAGGTGCCCGTCACAGCTCGCGGCGGCTAGGTGCATGCCGTCGGCCATGTGGGTGGGGATGGCGAGCTGGGTGACGCAGGGGGGCTCGTGGAGGTTCAAGGACGCGTGCGACTTCACGGCGACGCTCCATAACTCGGTAGCACGAGTGGCTGTCAGCGGCGACGGGCATGCTGCCTCCACTCCGAGCATGGTTGGACTGCGCTACATGCTCCAGGAGCTCCTCCTTCCTCCACTACCCGCTGCATGTCATGTCAGGTCACACGAGATTGCCCTACAGTGCGATGCTAAATTTGATATACTACTACATATTAAATTGTGTGTCATGGGGAGATTCATTATCTTAGCTTTTATAAAGTACTGTAGGTCTTTTGATCGGGGAAATGAACAATCTGTTCTGAAATACAGTAGTTAGCACTAGGAAGAATGAGGATCCAAGTTAATTCATTACAAATGACGATCCTGGTACTATTTCTTTACCCCATTAACAGCATCGGTGGAGTAAAAGGAAGCATAATGTAACTTGACACTTACTTATATGGTTCATTACATGATAAATACTTATGGTTAATGAAGCAGAGTGTAAAGGCACATAGTTTGTATGACATGAAAGTAAACAAAGGTTGGCAGTGGTGATAGGTGGCCTCAGAGGGCGTGCACAGCTTACAGTTGCAGAGAATTTCAAAGATCCGTTTGCAGCTACCTTTCTAGCTGCTTGCTTTGTTTTTTATTTCCTGATAGGGGTGATGTAACGAGCCGTTTGATGTAAGACACTGGTGGTTTCATTCTGGAATAAAATCGGGGAGAGCCTTTTGCTAACCTGTTCACAGCAGCAAAATACATAAATTAAACCTCTTCAGACGTTAACATATATAGTTGGTCATCAGAAGCTTATTCAATGAACAAACATGCTGCTCAAACTAAGCTGTAAATGCATCAGCTTGTCAATTTAGGGCTTACGGGATTGATTAAGTACGGAAAGGCGCCGTGCAACATCTACCATTCGCGGTCTTTTTCCTGCATCATAGTCAAGACATTCCATAGCAATCTCTGCCAGACTGTCAAGAAGGTCCAAATCTCCTGTCACTGCAATCTCTTTTTTTTTAGAAAAGGAGGACCCCCGGCCTCTGCATCTGGACGATGCATGCAGCCACTTTATTAATAATTCACACTGCAATCTCTTTATCAAACAACTTAGTTGCTTTCCTCCCCTATTTGTGATTCTCAAGGAAATTCCTTACCAAGCTGTTATTGTTAGACTCTGTGGCCTTCCTCCTGCTAATGAGTTCCAAGATGACAATTCTAAAACTGTAGACATCACTTTGTTCGGTCAGCAGGCCTATTTGTAGGTATACCGGGTCCATATAAGCGACAACACCAGCCATTCTACCGACGTGTTGAGTGATTCTTCCAGTGTGTCCGTAGTCTCCTGCAATCATCGTTGATGTGCCTAGGTCTGAGATCTTTGGCTGAAAGTTGTGACCCAAGAGTATATTTGCTGGGTTAACATCTCCATGTAAGATTTTCTTACTGCCCAATGAATGCAAATAAGCTAGACCAGCAACTGATTCTGCAGCAATACTTAAACGCACACCCAAGTTGACAGGCTCCCGATGGTAGCTGTGAAGTAAGTCACTGAGGCTACCTTTTGGGACAAACTCATAGACTAGCATCGGGATATCAACATCAAGACAAATACCTATGAGCTTAACTATGTTTCTGTGACAGACTTTAGATTGTTCGATGACTTCATTAACAAATTGTTCTTTCCATGGCACAATACCACTAATCAGCTTCCTTATTGCTTATCATGCATTATCAACACGGCCCTCATAAACTTCTCCAAAGCGACCTTTTCCAATAAAATTGTCACCCTTTAGAACTGGCTTGAGCTCCTCTATTCTGAAAAGTTTTACACATTCTATATTCTCTAAGATAGGGCCACCGTACTTCACGTAATTCCTGCACACTTTTGAGTTGATGTCCGAATCAGTGGCGAAGCCACAGCCCGGAAGTCTGCCCAGTGAGCTTGGGCCGCTGCTTGACGAGCCCGGGCTCAACCGAGGAACCACCATTGGGTTTGTAGCAAGAGAACGTGAGTTAGTCAGAGATATATATGAGCAGATGGTTCTAAGTTTGATGCTTATATGCCTTGCCCAGGCTCTCGGACTTGGCTTGCTCCACCATGGGTCCAAATTGTCCAATTTGTTGAACACACCAGCATTAGAGCTAGAACAACTTGCACCTTGTGGGCTGAGATTTTGTGTTGTATCATGCGTCCCCCATAATGACAATTTATCATCTATAACTTCTTCCTGTTCTTGCTGCCAATGATCTTCTCTAATTATCTCAACACATTCTTTTTCTTTGAGGGTTATCTCAACACATTCTGTGAGTTCTTCTTCCATTACAAGGTGTTTTTTAATATCCTTTCCGAGGTACTTGGATGAAAGCTTTGAATTTTTTTCTTCACGGCATGGTTCCTTTAGGAAGCTGACCTGCTGCTCAACTGGTGAACTAGTGATGCCAGTTTTGATGGTACTTGCTGTTTTATCAAGCCTATCAATTATATCATGTGCAACCGGTCTCTTCTTCGGGTCCAAGTCCATACACTGTATCCCTATCTTAGTGCATACTCTTACTTGCTCCAACTGTATCTCCCATAGGTCTGATGCCTCCAGCCGATTCATCCAATTGTCAACTACCTACAAAGTTGAAACTGAATTAAGATCTAGACAGTAAACTCTGGCGTTTGGTGATTTATAGCTAATAGCTTAATACAGACAGAGAATTATATACGCTAGAAATTCTTAAAAAAGAAAATTATATATAGTCATTGTTAATTCATGTGGACTTATAAATTGACTTTTGCTATCAGTTGGATTTTGTATTTGTTGAAGCATAACTGCACACTTGTCACCTGTCCTTGTGGATTTGAGACAACATGTGAGCTGGTTGGTTGGTGTATGAAACAACACAAGATATATGTGCAATGAGATCTCGAGTCTAAAAGGGGGCTGCACAGTTTAAAGTAAAAATGTCAGCCATTTCCGGTCCCCAAACAAAAAACCTGTGAGAACCCCAAAAGAAGAAAGAGTATTTGTAAATTGATGATGGTTTCGAATAAATTGCTTATCTAGGAATACATGACTTTTGCAACTTCTCTAAGTTAAATAGTAACAAACTTTATTTAAAAAACATCCTCGGCATGGAGCAAACACTTAAATTGCTCCTACATCCTCATCTTCTGGATACCCTTTTTCTCCTGTTAGTATCTCCACGATGATAATGCCAAGACGTATATGTCTGACGCGAATTTGACTTTCCCTCCAAAGGATTCTGGTGCCAAATATCCCCTGCGAGAAGAATTTTAAATCCTGGTCAATGATGTGCACACAAAGTCAAAAATGCGGATTTGTACCAAACAAAGAGGAGTTTTCAAGAGACTGGCTTACATTGATCCACATGGGTTCGAAGTAGAAGCCCGGGTTTGCTCTTTATCAAGGCACCTTGATAGACCAAAATCAGCAATTTTGGGTACCATATGATCATCTACCAATATATTACCAGGCTTCAGATCTAAGTGGAGAATGTGTTTCTTGTGAAGATGAAGTAAGCCCTCACATGTTCCCTTCATAATCCCATAGAGCTCTGATACGTCCATTTTGCATCATGTTTTCCTACTGTTATTTATAATGTTTTTATGCATAATAATGCTTTTGGGAGTAATTCTAATGACTTTTCTCTCATAATATGCAAGGTTTACACAAAGAGGGAGAATACCGGCAGCTGGAATTCTGGACCTAAAAAAACTACGTCAGAGTTACCTATTCTGCACATCTCCAAATGAGCTGAAAATTTACGGAGAATTATTTTGCAATATATGAAGAATATTGGAGCAAATAACTACCAGAGGGGGTCCACCAGGTGGGCAGAACCCACCTGGGCGCGCCAGGGAGCCCAGGCGCGCCCTGGTGGGTTGTGCCCTCCTCGGCCCACCTCCGGTGCCCCTCTTCTGGTATATATGTCATTTTGACCTAGAAAAAATAAGGAGAGGACTTTCGGGACGAAGCGCCGCCGTCTCGAGGAGGAACTTAGGCAGGAGCACTTTTGCCCTCCGGCGAAGCGATTCCGCCAGGGGAACTTCCCTCCCAGAGGGGGAAATCATCGCCATCATCATCACCAACAACTCTCCCATCTTTGGGAGGGCCTTCTCCATCAACATCTTTAACAGCATCATCTCCTCTCAAACCCTAGTTCATCTCCTGTGTTCAATTTTGTACCGGAACGTTAGATTGGTACTTGTGGGTGACTACTAATGTTGATTACATCTTGTAGTTGATTACTATATGGTTTATTTGGTGGAAGATTATATTTTTAGATCTATTACGCTATTTAATACCCCTCTGATCTTTAGGATGATTATTATTTGTGAGTAGGTACTTTTGTTCTTGAGGTCATAGGAGAAGTCATGTTGCAAGTAATCATGTGAACTTTATTTGTGTTCGATATTTTGATGATATGTATGTTGTGATTTCCTTAGTGGTGTCATGTGAATGTCAACTACATGGCACTTCACCATACTTGGGCCTAAGGGAATGCATTGTGGAGTAGTTATTAGATAATGGGTTGCTAGAGTGACAGAAACGTAAACCCTAGTTTATGCGCTATTTCGTAAGGGACTGATTTTGATCCAAAAGTTTAATGCTATGGTTAGATTTTACCTTAATACTTTTCTCGTAGTTGCGGATGCTTGCGAGGGGGTTAATCATAAGTAGGAGGTTTGTTCAAGTAAGAACAGCACCTAAATATCGGTCCACCCACATATCAAATTATCAAAGTGGTGAACACGAATCAAACGAACATGATGAAAGTGATGATGAAATTTCCGTGTACCCTCAAGAACGCTTTACTTATCATAAGAGACCGTTTTGACCTGTCCTTTGCCACAAAAGGATTGGGCTACCTTGCTGCATATTATTTACCGTTACCATTACTTGCTCGTTTTAAATTATCTTGCTATCAAACAATCTGTTATCTACTATTTCAGTGCTTGCAGAAAATATCTTGCTGAAAACCACTTGTCATTTCCTTCTGCTTCTCGTTGGGTTCGACACTCTTACTTATCGAAAGCACTACGATTGATTCCCTATACTTGTGGGTTATCAAGCTCTCAAGAAGGTCTGCAGCACGCAAACATACGTATCTTCGGTCTCATCAGACACAACAACACAACCGAACATAGTGGTGCAACGATGATTGTTTAGACCCATAAAAGGTATGAATGGCATTCCATACCCATTCCTCTTATACGTGTTGTCGAATACGGTTACATCACCGAAGTCAAGGTAATCCCGGCGTGACTGAGAATCACACCAGAACAGGTTCTTAAGCTTGCCTTTTGCGTCAACAGTGTGCTCAAAGAAAAAGTCTGGATCCCTCGCCTTTCTGATCATCATGATCCCAATCGCAGTGTCAGCATCACCCTTTGCTAGCAATTTCATTTTCTCCCTATAGCTCATGTTATAAAGCTTCCTCCTCCCGAAACCAGCCTTCGCATATGATCCATACCTACTGACGAAGTTGTCAAAAATCATATGTTTTCTGATCCCAGCACCTGCCATTGCTAAGATCTCGAGATTCTGATATTCCTTTATCTGATTATGAGAGCGGAGATATGTAAGTTCATCCGGTCTAGCAAGAATGTGACTATGATCATCGCTGAAACTGCTGACATACCAAATGGAGCGCTCTCTATCAAGCTTCACAGTTAAATGGGCCTCGCAATAGCATCGACTCTCCGGTCTCAGCCTACGATTCCTCCCTTCCATGGTACAAAACCTGGCATGTCGTTTCCCAGCCCTTGAACACAGAAACCTCCTCAAGCGCATAGGTGCGTCGACACCCTTCGCGTATTTCAAGTTGTCCCTCCGAATGCTGAATCCACGCTTTTTCGCATAGTCATTATAGAAATCATATGCCTCCACTTCTGACCTGAACGTCATGGCCATCACCTTCCAATGCCTGTCCAGTGAGTCTTGCTGGAATTCATCGTAGCCAGTGTAAAAATTAAACTCATCACCATAGGCATCCTCAACGTTTCCGCTTGGGCCACAAACGTCTCCCTGGAAAAAAAATACAAACAACCTTATATGTTAGTAAGTTGGTGTATGACGACTATCATATATATTCGCTTTGCACTACTTACTTTGCTCGAGCTGTCATTATAAGATGCATCGACATTGTTTTGGTCATTGTCATCATCAAATATATTCCACTCATAATACCCTTCCACATCCATCTGCGCAAATTTTAAATATGATATGTAAGATTTGATGTGTTTGTCATGTCACTTTAAACTTACCTGCATAATTTTAAACTTACCTGGCTACCGCTTTCAGCATATGAATCATCTACATCCATATCCTCATTGTCATCATCTTCACCTACCATCACACTTTTTGCCAATGCTGGGGGGCCACAGCCACCCCAGGAGCACACATAGCTCCGCCACTGGTTGTGGGCGATGACTACGTGCACACCGCGTCGAGATTAGTGGTTGCCGCCGGCGGGGGGCGTGATGGCGAGGACGCCGGCGACTATATTTCCCCGTCGGCCAGATACCGCCGGAGATGGCAGCGGCGGCGGCAGAGGCGAAGAGAAAATAGGGTTCGGCGATCGAGCGTTTTTTTTTCGAACGATGCGGGCGTACACAGCGCGACGACATATCGGGCGGGCGGGCGTTTGGGCGTACACCGGGAGGGCGGGCTGGCAGGCGGGCGTACGCGACTGCCCCGTAAGGCGACGCGGGCGGCCGTACGGCAGGCGCGTATTCTAATACGCCGTGTGAATTGACCCCCTTCCCCTTATACGTTTTGGCGGGGGGAGGGGGGTTGTTGATAGAATAAATTCGAGGCCACTGGCGATCATCCGAGGACCAAGAAATCACACGAGCACGACACCGAGATTTGTTAATGAGGTTCACCGATATGGCTACATCCCCGAGGCTTGACTATGGGCGCTCCTCCCCATGACACCGCTACAATACCGCACCCCGGCCGCCTGGGCGCCGGCACACGCCGCCAGCTCCTCCGCGTGCCTGTGCTATTATGTTGGCATATGTTGCATCGTGTGTCGACCCTCGCTATATATGAGAGGCCTAGAATACAAGTGTCCTACTTGGACACGACTCCATATCCTGTCTACACACTGTACGACTCCAAATCCAACTGTAACCTACCTTGTACAATAATATTCGACACAACTTTAACAAACTCCACCTTGGCGAATATTCTCCACCACCTTGGATTCATCCATGCGTCGAACCTCCATGTACAATGGACTTGAGATACGCCATGAGCACCGCTGCTACTCCCAGACTCCATGTGACTCCGCGTGCCTGTGCTATTATGTTGGCATATGTTACATCGTGTGTCTACCCTCGCTATATATGAGAGGCCTAGAATACAAGTGTCCTACTTGAACACGACTCCATATTCTGTCTACACACTGTACGACTCCAAATCCAACTGTAACCTACCTTATACAATAATATTCGACACAACTCTAACAAACTCCACCTTGGCAAATATTCTCCACCACCTTGGATTCATCCATGCGTCGAACCTCCATGTACAATGGACTTGAGATACGCCATGAGCACTGCTGCTACTCCTAGACTCCATGTGACTCCACCTACAACTGTAGTCCCTTCTCGTCTTCTTCACAGTCAACACTCGAGCAAAATTAAGTTTCTCATTACTCTATTTTGTGCTGCCAACTTCAGGAGTATCCGTTCCATGCCATCACACACCGATCACTAATCTGCATGAAAGTGAACAACTCACATATTGGACCCACATATAAGAGTTACCTGAACTCAACATGACCGCTCCTTTCTTGACCTCTTGTTTGAAATTTGAAGGAATTTCACCGTTGCCCTGTGTCACCCTGAGTCAAATTCACAGTTGTCTCACCCTTCTTCCGGATAGTCTCTGGCTTGTTCCAAAGCTATAGCACTCTGCCTCCTTCTGTATTTTTCATCCACACTTTGCCATGTGCACTGAACACGACAGAATATACGGCCATGAACTCCCTCAGCTTTTGACAATTTCAGACTTTCTGCCACTTTCTCAGATTCTCCATGATCAACTCCTGTCCATCTTCCGGTACCGATATACCCAGTCACCAACTTGAATCCGGTACTCGTCAACACTGCTTCAGCACCCCCTGCACAATTTGTTTGACCACATGTCTGACCACCAATGCCTTGGCCTGTCGTTGTGTCCCGTGCTTACCGCACGCCTCGCCGCTATCACCGCGTCGAGACTCTGCTGTCCTAGTCGAGTCTCTAGGGCCGCGGACCCACACCACTCAACCCCATACTGCAGAGAACCACCGATCATCACCGACCGATGCCGAGTATCACGTCTCCATCAGACCACTGGTACCCAGTCCGATCCACGTGTCCCTCGCTTTACCCACTGAAATAGGCTTCGACTCTCCATGCATTTACGGCGTAGCCCATCCATCAGCACAGAGTGAAGTCTTCCGCTAGACTCCAGCTCCACTTTCAACATGACTCCATGTAGCTGGCCGTGCTACCCCACGCCCTGTCGACTTCAAGCTCTCTTATGTGTGCACCATCTTGAATCAACCTTGCGTCATTGTCTTGTCAAAGCCGCACAAGCCTTCAGGCCTGCACCACGTGTTTCCACGCCCCAGAAGTCAGTCACCATCAGCATCATGCTCCTATGTCGTCGTCGCTGAAATCACTGCCGTCTTCTGCTTTGACCGACCCCAAGTCGATTCGCCAGACTGTCCAGGCCATCCGCCCTATATGTCTGACCCAGTGTTGCTTCCTGATCACCTATTGCTCACCAATGGCTTCTCTCGCCAAAAAAACCATCTAGACCCTAGGGCTTTGTTCTTGTCTTTCCCTGTTGTCAAAGCTATCCGTCCAGACATACCCTGAAAAACAAACTCTGCCGACTATCTCGATCCCCTAAACAACTCGAATCAAACCTCCATGTACCTTTTGTACAAACAGCAAATAGCCAAAGGGCGCTACTCTGCGCCGTCGCGCCGGCCCAAATTTGGGCCGGTCGACTGCCAGCCGCCCGATACGACTCTGTACATCCATTGGATTTCTTTTTCCCAATCGTCTTCTTCCTTCCGTTGGTCAACGCGAGCAGAAACAAAATCTCCATCCCCCGGCAGCGGGCCTCCGGCGAGGGCAGCACATCGCCGCTTCCCTCCTCGCGATGCCCCACGCCGACAGCACCTCGCCACCGGAGAGCACGCCGCGCTTGTGCCCCCGTTGCTCGCAGCACCTTGCCACCAGCGAGCTCGCGGCCACTTCATCTCGCAAAACAATACCACAAAAAAAGTCGTCGTACCTCCTCGCCGTAGCCGAGCGCAACACCGGCCCACTCTGGTTGCAGCGTGCTCGCCGCGCTTCTGCCCCATCGCAACACCACTGCGGGACTCGTAGCTTGCGTCAATGGTGGCTGCAAATTGCGCCGCTGCTTGAAGCTTTTTTTTGTTGGATGTAGCTTTTCTTCCGCTGTCGCCCCAGTATGTCACTGGTCGTATCAAATCACGTTGCCGCTTGAAGCTTTTCCAGCAAAAAAACTCGCCGGTTGTAGCAAAACAAAAAATCCGGTGCCAGCAAATCAAATGGACTGGTCATCCGTTTGCAAAACGCTGGTCGGTGTGGATGCAGCTTTTTCTCCGGCCGGTTCCAGCAGAAAAGCCAGCCGGTTGTACCACCGGAGCGCGTCGTCTCCATCCCTGGCAAAGCTGGTTGCAGTTCTTCGCCGGCATGGTTCCAACATAAAAGTCAGCCGGTTGTAGCGCCGAAGCGCGCCATCTCCATCACCGGCAAAAGCTGGTTGCAGCTTTTCGCCTGCATGGTTCCAGCCAAAAAAGCCAGCCGGTTGTAGCACCGGAGCGCGTCGTCTCCATCACCAGCAGCTGCTAGTTTGCATCACCGATGGATTGCTGATCAGCGCCACGGCCCCTTTAAGCTGTGCATCGGAGCATCACTAGTTTCAGAAACTGTCCCGTGGCTGCAGGCCCTCTCGCATCCTTGGGGAGGTAGGAGCTACACGAGCGCCGCAGCAGGACAGCTCGCCGGCGAGATTGACCCGCGCGTGGCTGGCCATGGCCGGTAGGGAGTGGTTGCAGAGGCAGAAGATGGGGATTAGATAGGATTGGGAAGGGTAAGTGGCTGCGCTTGACCAGAAAGTGATAAGAGGATGAGGGGAAGCGGTGGGGTGGACCCGTATGCACACGTGGAGTGATAGAGGCGCGAGGGACGCGGCGCGACCGGCCGAGCGTTCGGCTGGCGCGCCGTTTGTAAACGTTTACCATAGCGAAATAGCCAACCGCATTCTTCCTGTTATACTTCACGTGTCCTCTTGCCTTTAGTACAAACAGCACCTAGTACACAACCGTGTCTTGAATCCTGTCGATGGCTTTTGTGCACCTTTTTCTTTCAACACAAATCCCGAACGTACGTCCCAACACGCGTGAAAAATCACAAAACTGGCCCTTTGGCCAAAGTTCAGCACAAAATGGCTCTCTTTTGAAAATATTTCAAGAAATGGCCCTACCCGCATGACGCCCGCTCCCGGGGCGCCATGATAGGTACCATAACGCCCCGGTCAAAGGCAACATGCGCGTCGGCGCTGACTGCCACGTAGGCCTGGCCTTGGGTCCATGACGCCTCGGCCCAGGGCGCCATGGGCTGCACCACGACTCCCCGGCCTGGGGCGCCATACCCCTTCATATCGCCATCCGAGCCCCTCTGCTCTCTGTTCGTTCTTTCTCTCCTCTCTCTCTCTGTTCTTTCCCCACACCTGCGCCCCTCAAATCGCCCCTCCCTCTCCCCACTCAAATGCTGCGGATCTGAGCCAAAAATCAGTGTATCCGGTTGCCCTTCGAATCCTCAAGGTATTCTCCCCCCTTTCCCCTCTTTCTATTGGTTGAAATCTCTACATTTGATTGATTTGGGTGAAACCCTAGTTCATCCTTTTCTTGAAATGGATAGTGGATTTTGGTGTGATAATGTAGGGATTAGTGTGATTTAGGATATGTATGGCTTAGAATATGTATGATATAGGATTTTTATGAAAGTGCTATGAATTTGGTTAGGATATGTACGCACATATATGGTGTATGGAAGAATTAGTGCAAATATATGGTGTATGGTATTGTAGAAAATTTTATGCACATATATGGTGTATGGAAGAAGAATTAGTGTAGAAATTTTGCACATGTATGCATGTTTTTGCACTAGTGCGGATATTTGCAAATGACAACGGGGCTTACCATATACATTTGTAATTTGCAGGATGGCCTCTCTTATCAATCCATCGTACGATCAATTGCATCGTGGACGGTTCATGGCAGAAGAAGGGAGTGTTTTTGATCAGCTTCACCTGAGGTCCGGTTCGGTTCATGACAAAATGGAGTATGACGAGCGATACACGGAGTATATCCGGAAGACCGGGCTTCTCCCTTTCATCTCACTCGTGTCTCGTTCGATGCCGAAGATGAACCCATGTGCGATCACAGCACTCGTTGACCGATGGCGCCCGGAGACACATACTTTTCACTTCTATGCTGGGGAGATGACGGTCACTTTGCAGGATGTGTCTCTGATCACTGGACTTCCCATCAAAGGAGAGCCTATTTGTTTTAGCATAGATTCTGATGGATGGCGTGAGATTATGGTTGGACTCATAGGGAGGGAGCTAGGGGTACAAGGGAAGTCCGCCGGTGCAAGTTATCATTGGATTGCTGAACACTTTGGGGAATGCCCGGCTGATGCGGACGATGAAATAGTGCGGCAGTATACCAGGGCATACTTGTGGTATGTAGTCAGCCGGACTCTTTTCTCTAACGGCACTGGCGTGAACGCTTCCTTTATGTGGCTTAAGCCGTTTGCTGGGTGGGAGCATGGACTCAGTTGGGGTACGGCGGCGTTGGCTTATTTGTATCGTCAGGTAAGTAGTTTTGCTTATAATAGTGTGTTCACCATGTAGAAATTTTCTTTAGTTTATAATGACATATTTCTTGTTTGTGTGTAGCTGGACGAGGCATGCCGTAGGGGCGCGAATCCAAGAAACGTCGTAGAGTCAAAGGAAGCGAACATCGGTGGTCCGATGCTTCTATTATCGATCTGGAGTTGGGAGCACTTGCTAGTGGGGCGGCCGACACCAAAGGCTTACGATCCGTGGGATGATCATCATGACCCAGACCGTATGCCTACATGGGCGTATAAGTGGGACAAGGTTGAAGGTTTTGTTGGCAATTCAAAGACCATGTATTTGCACTACTGCAACGAGCTTGACATCATGACCCCGGAGCAGGTTATCTTAGTAGCTTCTTTCTTTGTCTCTTCGGTTTCTTCGGTTTTCCAAAAATCATACTAACAATGTAGTTTTTTCTTAATCTTTGTTTATAGGTTACTTGGGAACCGTACGGAACGGAGGGCAACATTGGTAGGGGAGCTGGTTTTATTACTTTCAGACTTAACCCAAAGTGTCTACAGGAAGCACACTTATGGCGGATGCGTTGCCCGTTGATTTGTTATTATGCTGTTGAGTTTTATCAGCCACAACGAGTTATGACACAGTTTGACTTATTTCAAGAGACCCCGCCGAAGTACAAGGACACTTCGCTACATTTGCATAGGTAAGTGCTTAGCACTTCAAATGCTTTCTCCATTGTTTTGAAGATAGTAACGAAAATGCATTGCCAAATGCTATGCAGTCTCGACAAGATGAAGCAGAAGAGTATAAAAAAATGGGATTGAGAGCATGACATGTATATCCAGGAGTTCAAGCAGAAGCTCAATAAGATTGAGCTTTCATTGCATCAACCCACTTCTAAGCCTCCCCCACGGCCTTTTGATACGGAAGCATTCAACAATTATCTTGTGTGGTTTCGTTCCGTTGCACGTACTCAACTTAACGCACCCGCATTTCAGCCAGGGGACATATTACATGAACCCAATCCAGGTTTTGATCGGATGGCCAATATTGAGTACAACAGGCTTATTAGAGATGGTAGACGATATGAATTGGCGCCAACTATCCGCTTTGTGGTAAGTTACCGTTATATCTATATGCTTGCCTACATTGTGCCAAAATGATTTGTCCTATTGTGTCCAACGGCAAAACGAGCTCTCGAAGCATGTCAACAACGGCGGCGAGGCACTCAAGTACCCTCCAGGTGAAGAGTCGTACAACAAGCTTAAAGCTTTTGTTGAGGTATGACATTTGATAATTTGCTTTCCATACACAATTTTGAGGTATATCTCCTAACTTCATGATATGTCAATTTCATAGCGGAGCATGTCTTGGGCATGTGGCCTTGGTGCTATACTAGGCTGCCGCTCCACCGATGTCGTAGTCCCTACTGCTTCGAGGTCGAGATCATCATCAAGCGGCACCCAGCAGCAAGGCGACGAATCGGTTGATGACGAGGGGGAGGAGGGGGATGAACATACGCATGATGAGATTAACACCTCGCAGATGCCCGATGCGCCTCAGCCTAGTCAAAGGCGTGGAAAGTATACTTCGGGCAAATACGCAAGGAAGGCACGTAAGGACCCGGTGATCGAGGCCGCCTCAGAGGAGGAGGAAGAGGAGGTGCCGCAGCTCCAGAGGAGAAGACGCTTAGTGAAGGGGAAGGATGCTACACCGGCTAAGAGGGGGAAAGGAAGGAAATGATGCATTTGTCATCAAGTTGATGTAGTATTTGTCCAAAACTAGATGTCGTGAACTTATGGTTGTCGAGGACTTGTAGTATTTGTCCAAAACTAGATGTCGTGAACTTATGGTTGTCGAGGACTTGTAGTATTTGTCCAAAAGTTGATGTCGTGAAATTATTTGTTGGAAACTTTGACGTGTGTCATTTATGTCTGTCAACACTTATTGTCGGAAACTTTGTAGCTTTCTCATCAAAATCAAAAACAGAAACAGAAACAGAAAAAGAAGAAGAAACAGAACTTGACAGCATGGCGCCCCAGATCAAGGCGCCATGGTCTACAGCACGGCGCCCCAGACCATGGCGCCATGCATTGCCCAGCACGGCGCCCCAGACCATGGCGCCATGCTCGTGTAGATGGCAAGTCTTAAGATTTTAAGCTCCTGATGTTGGGGGCTGTTGGGGAACGTAGTAGTAAATCAAAAAAAATCCTACACATCACCAAGATCAATCTATGGAGAGACTAGCAACGAGAGAGAGAGGAGTGCATCTTCATACCCTTGAAGATCGTGATGCGGAAGCGTTGCAAGAACGCAGTTGGAGGAGTCGTACACGTAGCGATTCAGATCGCGGTCGATTCCGATCTAAGCGCCGAACAACGGCGCCTCCGCGTTCAAAACACATGCAGCCCGGTGACGTCTCCCGCGCCTTGATCCAGCAAGGAGGAGGGAGAGGTTGGGGAAGACAACTCCGGTAGCACGACGGCGTGGTGGTGGAGTTGGCAGTTCTCCGGCAGGGCTTCGCCAAGCTCAACGGAGGAGGAGGGGGTGTTGGAGAGGGGCAGGGCTGCGCCTTGGATGAGGTGCTGCTGCCCTCCCTCCTCCCCTCTATTTATAGGGCCAAGGGGGACGGGGGCCGGCCCCTCTAGATCTGATCTAGAGGGGGGGCAGCGGCCAGGGGGAGGGGGCTTGCCCCCCAAGCCAAGGGGGGCGCCCCCCTTTAGGGTTTCCCCCAACCCTAGGCGCATGGGCCCTAGGGGGGGATGGCGCCCAGCCCACTTAGGGGCTGGTTCCCTCCCACATACAGCCCATAGGGCCCTCCGGGGCAGGTGGACCCTCCCGGTGGACCCCCGGAACCCCTTCGGTGGTCCCGATACAATACCGGAAAACCCCCGAACACTTCCGGTGACCGTATGATGACTTCCCATATATAAATCTTCACCTCCGGACCATTCCGGAACTCCTCGTGACGTCCGGGATCTCATCTGGGACTCCGAACAACATTCGGTAACCACATACTATTTCCCATAACAACCCTAGCGTCACCGAACCTTAAGTGTGTAGACCCTACGGGTTCGGGAACCATGCAGACATGACCGAGACATCTCTCCGGCCAATAACCAACAGCGGGATCTGGATACCCATGTTGGCTCCCACATGTTCCACGATGATCTCATCGGATGAACCACAATGTCGGGGATTCAATCAATCCCGTACACAATTCCCTTTGTCTACCGGTATGATACTTGCCCAAGATTCGATCGTCGGTATCCCTATACCTTGTTCAATCTTGTTACCGGCAAGTCTCTTTACTCGTTCGCAACACATCATCCCGTGATCAACTCCTTGGTCACATTGAGCTCATTATGATGATGTCCTACCGAGTGGGCCCAGAGATACCTCTCCGTCACACGGAGTGACAAATCCCAGTCTCGATTCGCGCCAACCCAACAGACACTTTCGGAGATACCCGTAGTGTACCTTTATAGCCACCCAGTTACGTTGTGACGTTTGGCACACCCAAAGCATTCCTACGCTATCCGGGAGTTGCACAATCTCATGGTCTAAGGAAATGATACTTGACATTAGAAAAGCTCTAGCAAACGAACTACACGATCTTGTGCTATGCTTAGGATTGGGTCTTGTCCATCACATCATTCTCCTAATGATGTGATCCCGTTATCAACGACATCTAATGTCCATGGTCAGGAAACCATAACCATCTATTGATCAATGAGCTAGTCATCTAGAGGCTTACTAGGGACATTCTGTGATCTATGTATTCACACATGTATTACGGTATCCGGTTAATACAATTATAGCATGAACAATAGACAATTATCATGAACAAGGAAATATAATAATAACCACTTTATTATTGCCTCTAGGGCATATTTCCAACAGTCTCCCACTTGCACTAGAGTCAATAATCTAGTTACATTGTGATGAATCGAACACCCATAGAGTTCTGGTGTTGATCATGTTTTGCTCGTGGAAGAGGTTTAGTCAACGGATCTGCGACATTCAGATCCGTATGCACTTTACAAATATCTATGTCTCCATCTTGAACATGTTCACGAATGGAGTTGAAGCGACGCTTGATATGCCTGGTCTTCTTGTGAAATCTGGGCTCCTTGGCAAGGGCAATAGCTCCAGTGTTGTCACAGAAGAGAGTCATTGGGCCCGACGCATTGGAAATAACTCCTAGGTCGGTGATGAACTCCTTCATCCAGACTGCTTCCTGTGCTGCCTCCGAGGCTGCTATGTACTCCGCTTCACATGTAGATCCCGCCACGACGCTTTGTTTGCAACTGCACCAGCTGACTGCCCCACCATTCAAAATATACACGTATCTGGTTTGTGACTTGGAGTCATCCAGATCTGTGTCGAAGCTAGCATCGACGTAACCTTTTACGACGAGCTCTTCGTCACCTCCATAAACGAGAAACATATCCTTAGTCCTTTTCAGGTACTTCAGGATGTTCATGACCGCTGTCCAGTGTTCCATGCCGGGATTACTTTGGTACCTCCCTACCAAACTCACGGCGAGGTTCACATCAGGTCTGGTACACAGCATGGCATACATAATAGACCCTATGGCTGAGGCATAGGGGATGACACTCATCTTTTCTCTATCTTCACCCGTGGTCGGGCATTGAGCCGTGCTCAATTTCACACCTTGCAATACAGGCAAGAACCCCTTGTTGGACTGATCCATATTGAACTTCTTCAATATCTTGTCAAGGTATGTGCTTTGCGAAAGACCAATGAGGCGTCTCGATCTATCTCTATAGATCTTGATGCCTAATATGTAAGCAGCTTCTCCAAGGTCCTTCATTGAAAAACACTTATTCAAGTAGGCCTTTATGCTTTCCAAGAATTCTATATCATTTCCCATTAATAGTATGTCATCCACATACAATATGAGAAATGCTACAGAGCTCCCACTCACTTTCTTGTAAACACAGGCTTCTCCATAAGTCTGTGTAAACCCAAACGCTTTGATCATCTCATCAAAGCAAATGTTCCAACTCCGAGATGCTTGCACCAGCCCATAGATTGAGCGCTGGAGCTTGCATACCTTGTCAGCATTATTAGGATCGACAAAACCTTCCGGCTGCATCATATAAAATTCTTCCTTAAGGAAACCATTAAGGAATGCCGTTTTGACGTCCATTTGCCATATCTCATAATCATAGAATGCGGCAATTGCTAACATGATTCGGACGGACTTCAGCTTCGCTACGGGTGAGAAGGTCTCATCGTAGTCAACCCCTTGAACTTGTCGATAACCCTTAGCGACAAGTCGAGCCTTATAGATGGTCACATTACCATCAGCGTATGTCTTCTTCTTAAAGATCCATTTGTTCTCTATGTCTTGCCGATCATCGGGCAAGTCTGTCAAAGTCCATACTTTGTTTTCATACATGGATCCTATCTCAGATTTCATGGCTTCAAGCCATCTGTTGGAATCCGGGCCCGCCATCGCTTCTTCATAGTTCGAAGGTTCACCGTTGTCTAACAATATGACTTCCAGGACAGGGTTGTCGTACCACTCTGGTGCGGAACGTGTCCTCGTGGACCTATGAAGTTCAGTAGCAACTTGATCCGAAGTTTCATGATCATCATCATTAATTTCCTCTCTAGTCGGTGCAGGCACCACAGAAACATCTTCCTGAGCTGCACTACTCTCCGGTTCAAGAGGGGGTACCTCATCAAGTTCTACTTTCCTCCCACTTACTTCTTTCGAGAGAAACTCTTTCTCCAGAAAGGATCCATTCTTGGCAACAAAGATCTTGCCTTCGGATCTAAGGTAGAAGGTATAGCCAATAGTTTCCTTAGGGTATCCTATGAAGACGCATTTTTCCGATTTGGGTTCGAGCTTTTCAGGTTGAAGTTTCTTGACATAAGCATTGCATCCCCAAACTTTCAGAAACGACGGCTTAGGTTTCTTCCCAAACCATAATTCATACGGTGTCGTCTCAACGGATTTCGACGGAGCCCTATTTAAAGAGAATGCGGCAGTCTCTAAAGCATAACCCCAAAATGATAGCGGTAGATCGGTAAGAGACATCATAGATCGCACCATATCTAATAGAGTGCGATTACGACGTTCAGACACACCATTACGCTGAGGTGTTCCAGGCGGCGTGAGTTGTGAAACAATTCCACATTTCCTTAAGTGCGTGCCAAATTCGTGACTCAAATATTCCCCTCCACGATCTGATCGTAAGAACTTTATTTTCCTGTCACGTTGATTCTCAACCTCACTCTGAAATTCCTTGAACTTTTCAAAGGTCTCAGACTTGTGTTTCATTAAGTAGACATACCCATATCTACTTAAGTCATCAGTGAGGGTGAGAACATAATGATAACCACCGCGAGCCTCAACGCTCATTGGACCGCACACATTAGTATGTATGATCTCCAATAAGTTGATTGCTCGCTCCATTGTTCCGGAGAACGGAGTCTTGGTCATCTTGCCCATGAGGCATGGTTCGCACGTGTCAAATGATTCATAATCAAGAGACTCCAAAAGTCCATCTGCATGGAGTTTCTTCATGCGTTTGACACCAATGTGACCAAGGTGGCAGTGCCACAAGTATGTGGGACTATCATTATCAACCTTACATCTTTTGGCATTCACACTATGAATATGTGTAACATCACGTTCGAGATTCAATAAGAATAAACCATTGACTAGCGGGGCATGACCATAAAACATATCTCTCATATAAATAGAACAACCATTATTCTCGGATTTAAATGAGTAGCCATCTCGCATCAAACGAGATCCTGATACAATGTTCATGCTCAAAGCTGGTACTAAATAACAATTATTGAGGTTTAAAACTAATCCCGAAGGTAGATGTAGAGGTAGCGTGCCGACGGCGATCACATCGACCTTGGAACCATTCCCGACGTGCATCGTCACCTCGTCCTTCGCCAGTCTCCGCTTATTCCGCAGCTCCTGTTTTGAGTTACAGATATGAGCAACCGCACCGGTATCAAATACCCAGGAGCTACTATGAGCGCTGGTAAGGTACACATCAATAACATGTATATCACATATACCTTTGGTATTGCCGGCCTTCTTATCCGCCAAGTACTTGGGGCAGTTCCGCTTCCAGTGACCGTTTCCCATGCAATAAAAGCATTCAGTCTCAGGCTTGGGTCCATTCTTTGGCTTCTTCCCGGCAGCTTGCTTACCGGGCGCGGCAACTCCCTTGCCGTCCTTCTTGAAGTTCTTTTTACCCTTGCCTTTCTTGAACTTAGTGGTTTTATTCACCATCAACACTTGATGCTCCTTTTTGATCTCCACCTCCGCTGATTTCAGCATTGAATACACCTCAGGAATGGTTTTTTCCATCCCCTGCATATTGAAGTTCATCACAAAGCTCTTGTAGCTAGGTGGAAGCGACTGAAGGATTCTGTCAACGACCGCGTCATCCGGGAGATTAACTCCCAGCTGAGACAAGCGATTGTGCAACCCAGACATTTTGAGTATATGCTCGCTGACAGAACTATTCTCCTCCATCTTACAACTATAGAACTTGTCGGAGACTTCATATCTCTCGACCTGGGCATGATCTTGGAAAACCATTTTCAGCTCTTGGAACATCTCATATGCTCCATGTTGCTCAAAACGCTTTTGGAGCCCCGGTTCTAAGCTGTAAAGCATGCCGCACTGAACCAGGGAGTAATCATCACTACGCGACTGCCAGGCATTCATAACGTCTTGAGTTTCCGGGAAAACAGGTGCGTCACCTAGCGGTGCTTCAAGGACATAAGCTTTCTTGGCAGCTATGAGGATGATCCTCAGGTTACGGACCGAGTCCGTGTAGTAGCTGCCATCGTCTTTCACCTTGGTTTTCTCTAGGAACGCGTTGAAGTTGAGGGCAACATTAGCGTGGGCCATTTGATCTACAAGACATATTGTAAAGATTTTAGACTAGGTTCATGATAATTAATTTCATCTAATCAAATTATACTATGAACTCCCACTCAGATAGACATCCCTCTAGTCATCTAAGTGATACATGATCCGAATCGACTAGGCCGTGTCCGATCATCACGTGAGACGGACTAGTCATCAACGGTGAACATCTCCATGTTGATCGTATCTTCTATACGACTCATGTTCGACCTTTCGGTCTTCCGTGTTCCGAGGCCATGTCTGTACATGCTAGGCTCGTCAAGTCAACCTAAGTGTTTTGCATGTGTAAATCTGGCTTACACCCGTTGTATTCGAACGTTAGAATCTATCACACCCGATCATCACGTGGTGCTTCGAAACAACGAACCTTCGCAACGGTGCACAGTTAGGGGGAACACTTTCTTGAAATTTTAGCGAGGGATCATCTTATTTATGCTACCGTCGTTCTAAGCAAATAAGATGTAAACATGATAAACATCACATGCTAATCATAAAGTGACATGATATGGCCAATATCATTTTGCTCCTTTTGATCTCCATCTTCGGGGCACCATGATCATCATCGTCACCGGCATGACACCATGATCTCCATCATCATGATCTCCATCATCGTGTCTTCATGAAGTTGTCTCGCCAACTATTACTTCTACTACTATGGCTAATGGTTAGCAATAAAGTAAAGTAATTACATGGCGTTTTCATTGACACGCAGGTCATACAATAAATTAAGACAACTCCTATGGCTCCTGCCGGTTGTCATACCTATGGCTCCTGTCGGTTGTCATACTCATCGACATGCAAGTCGTGATTCCTATTACAAGAACATGATCAATCTCATACATCACATATATCATTCATCACATCCTTTTGGCCATATCACATCACACGGCATATGCTGCAAGAACAAGTTAGACGTCCTCTAATTGTTGTTGCAAATTTTTTTACGTGGCTGCTATAGGTTTCTAGCAAGAACGTTTCTTACCTATGCCATAACCACAACGTGATATGCCAATTTCTATTTACCCTTCATAAGGACCCTTTTCATCGAATCCGATCCGACTAAAGTGGGAGAGACAGACACCCGCTAGCCACCTTATGCATCTAGTGCATGTCAGTCGGTGGAACCTGTCTCACGTAAGCATACGTGTAAGGTTGGTCCGGGCCGCTTCATCCCACGATGCCGCCGAATCAAGATAAGACTAGTAACGGCAAGTAAATTGAAAATATCGACGCACACAATAACTTGTGTTCTACTCGTGCATAGAAACTACGCATAGACCTAGCTCATGATGCCACTATTGGGGAACGTAGTAGTAAATCAAAAAAAATTCCTACGCATCACCAAGATCAATCTATGGAGAGACTAGCAATGAGAGAGAGAGAGGAGTGCATCTTCATACCCTTGAAGATCGTGATGTGGAAGCGTTGCAAGAACGCGGTTGGAGGAGTCGTACACGTAGCGATTTAGATCGCGGTCGATTCCGATCTAAGCGCCGAACAACGGCGCCTCCGCGTTCAACACACGTGCAGCCCGGTGACGTCTCCTGCGCCTTGATCCAGCAAGGAGGAGGGAGAGGTTAGGGAAGACAACTCTGGCAGCACGACGGCATGGTGGTGGAGTTGGCAGTTCTCCGGCAGGGCTTCGCCAAGCTCAACGGAGGAGGAGGGGGTGTTGGAGAGGGGGAGGGCTGTGCCTTGGATGAGGTGCGGCTGCCCTCCCTCCTTCCCTCTATTTATAGGGCCAAGGGGGAAGGGGGCCGGCCCCTCTAGATCAGATCTAGAGGGGGGGCGGCGGCAAGGGGGAGCGGGCTTGCCCCCCAAGCCAAGGGGGGCGCCCCCCTTTAGGGTTTCCCCCAACCCTAGGCGCATGGGCCCTAGGGGGGATGGCGCCCAGCCCACTTAGGGGCTGGTTCCCTCCCACATACTGCCCATAGGGCCCTCCGGGGCAGGTGGGCCCTCCCGGTGGACCCCCGGAACCCCTTCGATGGTCCCGATACAATACCGGAAAACCTCCGAACACTTCCGGTGACCGTATGATGACTTCCCATATATAAATCTTCACCTCCGGACCATTCCGGAACTCCTCGTGACGTCCGGGATCTCATCCGGGACTCCGAACAACATTCGGTAACCACATACTATTTCCCATAACAACCCTAGCGTCACCGAACCTTAAGTGTGTAGACCCTACGGGTTCGGGAACCATGCAGACATGACCGAGACATCTCTCCGGCCAATAACCAACAGCGGGATCTGGATACCCATGTTAGCTCCCACATGTTCCATGATGATCTCATCGGATGAACCACAATGTCGGGGATTCAATCAATCCCGTACACAATTCCCTTTGTCTACCGGTATGATACTTGCCCGAGATTCGTTCGTCGGTATCCCTATACCTTGTTCAATCTCGTTACCGGCAAGTCTCTTTACTCGTTCGTAACACATCATCCCGTGATCAACTCCTTGGTCACATTGAGCTCATTATGATGATGTCCTACCGAGTGGGCCCAGAGATACCTCTCCGTCACACGGAGTGACAAATCCCAGTCTCGATTCGTGCCAACCCAACAGACACTTTTGGAGATACCCGTAGTGTGCCTTTATAGCCACCCAGTTACGTTGTGACGTTTGGCACACCCAAAGCATTCCTACGGTATCCGGGAGTTGCACAATCTCATGGTCTAAGGAAATGATACTTGACATTAGAAAAGCTCTAGCAAACGAACTACATGATCTTGTGCTATGCTTAGGATTGGGTCTTGTCCATCACATCATTCTCCTAATGATGTGATCCCGTTATCAACGACATCTAATGTCCATGGTCAGGAAACCATAACCATCTATTGATCAATGAGCTAGTCATCTAGAGGCTTACTAGGGACATTCTGTGATCTATGTATTCACACATGTATTACGGTATCCGGTTAATACAATTATAGCATGAACAATAGACAATTATCATGAACAAGGAAATATAATAATAACCACTTGATTATTGCCTCTACGGCATATTCCCAACAGGGGCGCCATGCATTTTTTCTGGGCGCCATGTATGACGCCCTATCCCAGGGCGCCATGGTCGTCGAAAATGGCCTTGTTTTTCCCGGACATCAAGTTGGATGTTTCTTCACTATACTTTTGAAAATAGACATTCAACTTCTGGAATGTATACTCTACTATTGCTGTCACCGGCAATGCATGGACACCCTTTAGCACCATGTTGAAACATTCAGCCATGTTGTTTGACATGTCACCGTACCTCACTCCATCGTTGTCAAAAGCCCGTGCCACTTTCCTTTATCGGCAAGATTCCTATTTAGGAAATCTTTGCCACCATTGTTTGCTTTGGCATACACTTTGTCCCACAATTTCTCGAAATGTTTAGTGGTGAATGCGAGACAACAATCATGAAGAAGGTTAGACAATTCCTTGTCTCCACATGCTCGGTAAAAGTTAGACACAAAATGCCTCATGCACCACCTATGATGCACGCGAGGATGTCCTGGAATGTCAATCTCCACTGCTTTGAGTATCCCTGGGTGGCGGTCCGAGATGATGCAAACCTCTCTTTGAGGTCCAATTACCTTGGTCCTCACTAAACTAAGAAACCACTCCAAGTTGTCATTGTTCTCCGCCGACACCAAAGCGAACGCCAATGGAACCAATTTGTCACCACCATCATTAGCAACGGCGATCAACAATGTGCCCTTGAACTGGCCGGTCAGAAATGTGCCATCCACAGACATAACCGGCCTACAATGCTTGAAGGCCCTAATGCATGGCTCAAAAGTCCAGAATGCACGTCCAAATATTCGAACGGTTGCATCGTTATATATCCTTGTTCTCACGCCATCTGGCTCCACCATATAGTACATGCCAGGATTTTCTACCGCCATTGCTTTCAACACCATCGCGAGCCGGTTGTATGATTCTTCCCAACCACCATACAATATCTCAAAGGCAGCTTGCTTGGCCTTCCATGCCTTCCCATACTTCACCTCGTACCCAAAAACATCCTTCACCATCTCCATCAAAGCCCGAATGGGATATGTCGGGAGTATCTTTATGGAGGCTGAAAACCGATATGCAATGAATTTGGAGGTCAATTGACGGTGATCATCCTTTACATTAGCATCATCAATATCCTTGCCACTACACCGATGGTGAAACACGGAACTTGTAATCTTCCATTGTGGCCCGCCTTTGACACATCTTGCACGGATAACCCAAGGGCAATGATTCTTGTGTTCCTCACATCTGACCACATAACGCACTTTCGAGTTTGACTTCTCCATAAAGAATGGCCGATGAAACTTAACCGCGTAGTCCTTGGCCCATATTTGAAGTTCTGCCAAGCTTTCAAAGATTATTCCTTCACTAACACCATACACACTTGCTTTGGTATCTCCCTTTGAAGTTAACCTTGGTGCTAGAATTTTACTTGTCCCACCATCAACAATCGCCTTATCGGCTCGGCTTAGATCACGAAACAATGATGTCTTGTGACTACGGCCTATTACCTTCTTGAAAGCATTGGCTTCTTTAGCCGTCAAACCATCCTCATCTATTTCTTCATCCGGGCCTTCATCCTCCGAGTCCCACGCATAAGCCCAATTGTATGGAATCTCATGGTCCATGTCCTCTTCCATGCAATTTGCCTCAACATCACCAACATAATTGTCATGAAGATAAGCCTCCGATTCATCACCCTCAAACTCACCACCATCCATGTGCAAGTCTTCATTATCAACTTGGTCATTCCCGACGGGGCTCAAACATTGGGTCATTGGAGGTTGGCTCATTGTTGTGTCATGCACATCCGGAGTGACATGTGTTGAATATCGAACCGGGCTTCTAACATCATATGAAGATGCACACCGATTCAAATCAATGTGCAACCCAGCACGAACAACCTTTGTGGCAAATAACTCAAATGATTTATCTTGTGAGGCCAACACACTCTCTTTATATGCTTCCCAATGAAACTCGGAATCAAGAGGCATTATCTTCCAACGAATATGTTGCCCATACCCAACATTATAGCTTCCGATTAAGTCTACTCCATCGCTTCTTCCATCCAATTCAACCTTCTTCGAAGCTCAACCAAAACCTCCTCAAGGCTAGGACTTGTGGGAAACACCATCACTACCGGCTTCTTCTTCGGGTCACCATACTCCGCGTCTCCCTTCTCAAAGGAGACAAAGTCCACATGATGCACATTGACGATCCTCGCCATCTAGAATCATAAACACCAAAATGCATCAACAAAAATAGCAAAATTGGATGACCTAGTGTTTCCCCAAATCCCCACAATGTGGAGATTTCAACCAACAAAAAGAGGAGGAATGATGGAGAATACCTTGAGGGGTCGAAGGGAAGGATAAATCACCGATTTGGAGCTCCGATCCACGAAATTTTGTGGGCATTAGGAAGGGGCATGAGTGGGGCGGCCGGGGGGGGAGAAGGGGAAAAGAGAGGGATTGGGGTGGGAAACAGAGGAAGTGCTCTGTTTTATGCAAGGGGCATGGCACCCTGGGCAGGGGCGTCATGGTGGTGTGCATCGCGCCCTGGGCGGGGGCGTCATGGTGGTCCTGCCCTGCCAGCGTGGCAAGTCATCGGCGACCCATATGGCGCCTTTGACCAGGGCATCGTGATGTTTAGCATGGTGCCCCGGATGCGGGTGTCATGCAGGTAGGGCCATTTTGTGAAATATTTTAAAAACGGGGCTATTTTGTGCTAAACTTTGGCCAAATGGCTAGTTTTGTGATTTTTCACCCAACACGCAGCAGCAACTTGTCCTCCGGCTTCCTCGTACGCGCGTCTCCTGCTTCTGCAACAGGGCCATACCCGCGCCTTGGTCTGCAGCCCCGCATGGGCCACAGCCCACCTGGACCTTATCCAGCCGGGCGCTCCAGCTGCTGCCGCTGTTCGTGACCCAATGCTGCACCGCCCACGTAGACCTCCCGCGTACACGCCGCCCGAGCCTCCGAGTCCGATTGGAATCCTGGCGAGACGCTCAATCGCCTGTATCCAATACGCCGCTTGTGCTGCCTTGCCCCGCACGCCCGATCGAGCTGCTTGCCGCCGCCGCTGTACGCGGACTCCTGCTACTCCCATCGCGTGCATTGGCCACCACGCACGTTACGCCGCCTCCACATCGGATCGATTTGCTTCGTGTTGCTCTTGATTGCTTTACATAATGGGTATGCTGGTTGGTATGGAACACAAAACAGTATCCATGCAAAGAGTTCTCCAGTTCTAGAATGGGCCATCGCAATTTTAAAGAAAATCGCAGCATACTTTAAGTCCGTCTTAGGTCTAAGGGAGCCACAAGTGCAGAAAAGAGTTGGCATATATAAACGCTTTTTCCACATTTCCTAGTAAGTTCAATCTTTTAGGTGGAGTAGCAAGCGGGGTGCTACAAATGCAATTTTAGTGCTACATCTTAGGCCAACGAGGCATATATGCAACTGCAAGTTTAGCTTGTGTTAATTAAGCAAGCAATGGGTGTCTAAGACACGAATCTTACAATTTCATTTCTCTTTTGAGGGAATTTATTTCACAATTTCTGCAAGTTAAACTTAAGTAAAGATATATAGTTATTTGAAAATATATCCTTTAACATGGAGTAAACATTTAAATTATTCTTACATCCTCATCTTCTGGATACTCCCTCTCTCCTGTCAGTATCTCCATGATGATAACGCCAAGACTGTATATGTCTGATGTGAATGTAACTTGCCCTCTCAAGAATTCTGGTGCCATATATCCCCTATGAGAAGATATTTAAATTGTGGTCAATGAATGTGCACACAAATATACACTTGCGCAAAAAAAAAGAGCTTCCAAGTGATTAGCTTACAGCGATCCACATATGTTAGAAGTAAAAGCCCGGGTTTGGTCTTTATCAAGGCACCGCGAGAGACCAAAATCAGCAATTTTTGGTACCATGTGATCATCTACTAATATATTACCAGGCTTCAGATCTAAGTGGAGAATGTGTTTCTCATGAAGATGAAGTAAGCCCTCGCATATTCCCTTGATTATCGCATAGCGTTCCCTCCAGTGGCGGAGGGCTCCGGTGGGCAAGGTATGGCACCCGCCATACCTTGATTATTGGCAAAAAGAAATTATACCTATGTATCTATCGCGTACCTGGACATCGGCTCGAGCACACACTCTACTCCAGTGCTCTGCTCGAGCATCGACCGCAGCTAGTGGTGGGCTCTGCATCGAGCGCCCTAAGTACCTAATAAAAAAAAACAAACGCCCGCCCACCCAGACCCAGATGCGACCAACTCCACCCACCCAGACCCAAACCTAGCGCGGCGATGGGGCAGCCGACGGCGGCGGCGGGCTGGGGGTTTGGAGCAGTTGTGTGAGGGCTGCGGGCCTGCGGCACAGCGGCGGGCGGCGGCTCCAGCGGCGTAGCAAGCGGCGGCGGCTCCAGCGGCGCAGCAAGCGGCGGCGGCTCCTGCGGCGGCTTCAGCGGCGGCTCCAGCGGCGCGGCGGCTCCAGCGGGCGACGGCCACAGTCGGGGTCGGGGATTTTTCTGGTATATAGACTCCCGACTCCTCTGATTATATTATATACTAGCTAATAAGATGTCCAACCGCCGGGACAACAGATTGCCAGAACTCTGATTATATACACTCCTCAAATTATATACACTCCTCTGTCCAGATTGCCAGAAGATGGAAGGAAAGGGGAAGGGACTAGCAAATCCAAAGAAAAGGGGAAGAGGTAATTTCTCATTTTTCTGAAATTTTGTAGCAATTTTGAACAGCAGCTTGAAGCCTTAAATTCAAACAGATTTTAGTGATAAATTAATCTTGTCATTGCAGATTTGAAAAAGTATTTTGAAGTGATTGGTAGTGGCAGCAGCTCAAAAACGAATCCAAGCACCCGCGAAAGTGTCAATATTTCGGCAAATGTCAATCATCAAGATCAAGTGGCCTCCATGGAAGTAGATCATGACAATTTGATGCCAACCGAACAAGTGGAGGAACAAACTACAGATTCCGTCAAAGCTATAGTGGAAGAGAATGTTGAAGTTCACGGGGTTGAAGGTATAACTATTTTTAGTGAAGATTACATAAATGGTGATCCAGGACTTCGCATTCCACTTGATAGTTTTGCCCCCAACATTAGAGATGATGTTAGATTTGCTTATATACGAATGGGTGCAACTCAACCAACTAGTTGCACTTTCCCCCCAAATAGAGATGGAAGATGCTTCCGACCACAATGGTATAAGGACTTTGATTGGTTGGAATATAGTGTAACAACGCATAAGGTTTATTGCTTCTGTTGCTATCTTTTTAAGCATGACCGAATGGATGATAAATTTGGGCATGATGTCTTCTCCAAATTTGGTTTTGACTGTTGGAAAAATGCGGTTGCGGCATTTCGTAAACATGTTGGTGGGCCAAGTAGCATCCACAATATTTCAAAAACAGCATGCGATGATTTTAAAAATCAAGGGGCAAGTGTGAAAAGTAAAGTTACAACTTACACCCAAGGTTCACTAGTCAAGTATGAAACTCGTGTGGATACATCTTTCGGCATTGTAAGTTATCTAGCATTGCAAGGTGAACCATTTCGTGGACACGATGAATCCAGTTCTTCTTTGAACAAGGGGAATTTTTTAGAGTTGCTTGATTGGGTCAAAGAAAGAATTCCAGAAGTGAATGTTGCATTTGATGAGCTATGTCCTAAAAATGCCAAAATAACTTCAGGGACAATTCAAAAAGACCTTGTCAAACATTGTGCAACTGCAGTCACCAAAGTAATCAAAGAAGAGATGGGTGACTGTCTTTTCACTATTCTTATTGATGAGTGTCGTGATATATCGGTGAAAGAACAAATGGCCGTGGTTGTCAGGTACGTATTGAAGCATGTTAAGTGTCTATGTTTTTTTTCTTTTGTTATATGTAGAGTGTGTTAACTAATTATCTGTCTACTTCTACAGGTATTTGAGCAAAAAAGGAGAGACCATTGAAAGATTTTTAGCTATTAAGCATGTCCCAGACACAACATCTGCCTCTTTGAAGAAGGCTTTGTTGGAGGTTTTTGCTAAACACGGTCTAGTTGTTGCAAGACTACGAGGGCAAGGATATGATGGGGCATCTAATATGAGAGGAGAATTCAATGGACTTCAGAAGTTAATTCGAGATGAGAACCCATATGCTTTCTATATCCACTGCTTTGCCCACCAACTGCAGTTGGTAGTTGTTGCTGTTTCGAGATGCTGCAAGGGTGTTGAGGATTTTTTTGAATATGTGACAATGATTGCCAATCTCAGTACTTCATCTTGCAAGAGGAAGGATAAATTGCTTGACAAGCAAAAAGAAGATCTTTTGGATAAGATTGAGAGAGGTGAGATGTCCACAGGAAGAGGGAAAAATCAAGAAACATCCTTGGTCAGACCTGGAGACACAAGATGGGGATCTCATTACACAACCTTATCTCGCATTGAATCAATGTGGGATGCAGTCATAGAAGTTTTGGGCATTGTTGAGGATGATGTGCGTGTTCCATGTAGGGCAGGAGGTTTGGTTCATCAAATGGAGACTTTTAGCTTTGTGTTCATCCTGAAGATGATGCTAAAAATCCTTCGTATCACAAATGATTTTTCTCTTCTACTGCAAAAGAAGGATCAAAAAGTTGTTCAGGTATGTGAATATGTGATGGAATGATGGATCATGTTAGATGTATCTAGTATGGTTGATATATTTTGTTCATGTAAGCATACATGCATCTAAAATTGTAATTATCTCATTTTAGGCAATATCATTGGTTACGGATGTGAGAACACGTTTGATCAATTGGAGAAATGATGGTTGGGAGCCACTCTTGGAAGATGTCAAAGCCTTTTGCACCAAAAACGACATTCCAATACCAAGTATGGATGACATCTTTACAAAGTGGGGTAAATCAAGAAAAGGTGGACGAAACAATGTCACGGCTGATCATTTTTTTCGTGTGGACACCTTCTATGCTGCTATAGACTCCATCACCACGGAGTTTGATCATCGTTTTAATGAGGTATCTTCAGAGCTGCTCCAGAACTTCTCTTGTCTTGACCCAAGAAACTCATTTTCTAGGTTCAACCTGAATAAGCTTGCTAGGCTCACAGAGATTTATCATGATGATTTCTCTGACTATGAACGTGAACATATAGAAGATAACCTTGATCTATTCATTATCCATATGAGAAGAATTGAAGACTTTAGAGCTTGTCATGATATTGCAAGTCTAGCTAAAATGATGGTTGAACTTGAAAGGCATGTCATGTTTCCTACTGTTTATCGCCTCATTGAATTGGCATTGCTACTACCGGTAGCGACGGCAACTGTTGAAAGGGCCTTCTCATCAATGAAAATCATCAAGACTGAGTTGCGCAGCAAGATGACCGATGGTTGGCTTAATGACTTGATGGTTTGTTATATTGAGCGAGAGATCTTCAAAAGTATCGATCTTGGTAAAATTAAGCAAGATTTTCAAAATGAAGGTAGGGCATTGCCATTGCCTGGGTCTTCTAGACGCCATTGAAAGCTTCATTATCGGTATGTTTTAGGTTGTTTTCCTATTGAAACATGCTACATTTTCAGTGTATTTGGTTTTTGGTTGTAATGTGTATTGACTCTTTCGATTTGCATCAAACGAATTCTTTCCTTAAGACTTCGCCACACCTTAATTTTTTTCCGTCCTCCGCCTCTGGTTCCCTCCATTCAAGTCCGTGAGATGCATCTGCATGCGGAAAGGAGTTTCATATTTTTATCACTTGGAGACAGATGATGTAATGTAAATCTACAAAGACTTAACCATGCAAAGCATTTTTAATGTCTTTTTTAAGATGTTAACTTCTCCTCAAGGAGCCAAGAACAGCGAGTGAAACTCAGTTAGTTGTTTGACGTAAAAATAGGTGAAGCCAAATTTACGCCCATGTGCAACTTAACAGGTTTCCTCTTCTTTTGACAAATGGGAAAAACAATCAACTTCCCCAAGTCCACTGTTCTGTTGCTTGCATTTACTCCAAGGAAGAAAAGGAAATTAGTTTCCTCCTTAGTTTTTTGAAAGGAATTTCGCCCTTTGCTAGATTTACTGATTAGAATTTTGACCAGGAAGAGTACAAGCAAGCCCAACTGGAATATTTTTTTATCAACATTTTTGGTTGCCTCACATGTCATGGGCCAATATTGCTTTAGGAAGCAAATACCTTGCCATGGATCAAAAGGCTATATTTTCTAGTGAATACTGATCTAGAGTAAGAGTGAAAACCAACAAATAATAGTCCTACTAAATGTAATTTCACTTATTTTTACCGAAACATGGATATGAATGCAACTGTGAACTATGCAAGACTAGTAAGGTACACGTGCATTGCACGCATGACATTTGGCAACCAAATTATGAATAAATACCACACTATAGCATGTATGCTTTGAGTCATATATGCATGATGTAGATGTTCGTTTAATTCTTATATTTCATCTCATTCAAAATCAATTAGTTTTTATAAACAAGTTAATCTATTTTAAGATTCATGGAATTGTGCGTTGTAAAGCATAAAGTAAAAACAAATAATGGCAATTCATCTAGAAAAAAAAGGGCAATTATGATACGGAAGATTCTAGAACAAAGGAGAAGTGCTTGTGTTTTGAGGTATGTGCATTATTCTTAAGTTCAACCATCGATTCTTCTAGATTGTACATGTGGCAGAATCTGGTGCACTAGGGTCCAGTTCTTTTGGTAGCTTTTTTGGGCTTCTAGGGGCCAGTTCTTTTGGTAGCTTTTTTGGGCTTCTAGAATAAGCTGCCCCCTACCCAGCTTATTCTAGAAGCCCAACCAAATTTATTTTTTTAGAAGCCTACTAATTAAGACTTGACTAGTAGGCTTCTAAAAAAAATTGGTTGGGCTTCTAGAATAAACTGGGTAGGGGGCAGCTTATTCCAGCTTATTCTAGAAGCCGCTAAAAGAACTGGCCCTAAACTAATGGCGTGTAGCTTTCCTGACGTCGTTCTTCTTCAAATAAAGAAACTCCGCCGGCCATGCTCGTCGATCTCCAATCGCATGCTCTGGCATACGGAGTTACAGTTTGAACTGGTAATACCTTGCCTTACAATATTCCTCCTCGTATCTTCAGCTGACACGGCATTTTATCTTCAGCTGACACAACATTTTATCCTTCAACCCCATGGGAAAACCCGTCGCTGACGAGCGCCAATGATCGTTAGCACATTGGTGATGTGAGTTCACGTTCAGAGAAAAAAAAAAGTGCGGGGAGTGCGACAACAAGCAGCAACGAGGAATGCAAACTACATTACTCCCTCCAATCCAAAAAAAGTGTCGTGGCTTTAGTTCAAATTTAAACTAAAGCTAAACTAAACCACAACATTTTTTTTGGATCGGATGTAGTAGTTGGGTTGGGCTGGTCAACCAGTTGACAGCCCAAGAATCTGATTGAATCCTCTCTCAGCTGCTCTGAATCAAGATCGTTCCAGTCTTTTTTGGCTGTTGCAGCTGAGATGAATCTGTTGTGGTGGTGCCCGTGTCACTTCAGCTGTGGATCGTTGGAATCTTCTTGGATCTCCATTCACACCCTAGCCTAGCTATCTGCCTATTTTTTTTTCCTTCAAAGCTCCAGCAACCACCACTGAGGGCCAGTTCTTTTGGGCGATTCTACCAGAATCACCCCCCTCCCCAGCTTTTGGTTTGCATTTTATTTCGCCCCTGAACGAGATGGACGAAATTCGGATATTTCAAAAATCTCGGACGAAATTACAAAACCAAAGTTTGAATTTTAAATGAAATTTGACCGAAATCTGGCCGAAATTCGGTCGAAATTTTTGAAAACAAGCAGAGCAGACACTGACGAGTACAAATATAAATGTTTGCCAGACTAACTTTGCGGATTAAAACTCTGCATCAGTCCAACACATCAGAATAAGCCCAAAAAGAAAAGGATTGAAACATGGACAGAGAGGAGTCGATGGATTCAGAAGCAGCCCAACATCACCATCAGTCCAACATCCCGTGTGTGCTGCAGAGTTGAGGAGGATTCGATGGATTCAGCCGCAGCCGGCAGAGGTCGGCAGCAGGGGCCGGGCTGTCGGGAAGCCGCGGACGGGGCAGGAGCGGGAGGCTTGAGCTGGTAGGCAGGCGGCGACAAGTGAAGGAGCCGCGTCTGGGCGGAGCGCCGCCGCCGCAAACACGGGAGGAGTAGGGGAAACGCGATTTGTGTAGGGTTAGGGCATTCGTTTCGATGGTTTCAACTTACGCTGACCGTGGGAAGGCTCCAGACGTTGGATTGGGCCAAAAGAAAATTCAAACTGGGCCGAAATATTAGGCCGGCACAAACATTTACCGGGCCCTGGCGAGATGGACGAAATTCGGCCGAAAATTGTTTTTTTCGGCCGAAAATCAAAACTGTGGCGGCTACTCGCAGAGCAACTGTTCATATCACCATGCAAATTCGTACAAATGGTTTGGTGACAATCGTGATGTGAACTCCATCAGCATTAACCAAACTCTATGAACAGAGTGTTGGAATTAACCACGATGGAGTAGTCCTGTCCGGGTTGGACTAGGAACAGTCACCGACTAGGATTTGATGTTAGCTAGGTTAGCTGATATAAATACCTATGTACCACGTGTACTTTGTAACCCAGATCGCAAAGTAATAAAGATCAATAGGACCGATACGTCCCTATAGCCATCAACTCGCGTGTCTCTGTATTGCCTTCTCGCCGAGATACAAACTAGCTAGTGCAAGCTAGCTAGCTATCGTGACTGGCTAGAATCGATCCAGCAGCCTGCTAGGCTGCTTCGCCTATACGTGCACATATCTCCTGACGGATCTGATCGTCCGGCTAGCGCGGCTAGCTACTGCGTACGTACGTGCTCCGACAGAAAGTACTTGTCCGGAGCGACGTCCGACGCGGGACTGTGCCAACACAGAGTCAACTGTACACAGTACAAGAATTAATCACTAACATCATAAGGATGGTACGAATATGATGTAAGCCACAAATCCAGACCAGGTAAACACCACAGAAGCATAACGAACAATCGGACTGGGCTTTTCTTGCCGGAGGCCTGAGAGGGCACACTTAACAGGTGGGACTTCAAAGATTTCTTTACAACCACACTTGGATCATCACACATTTATACATAGTTGTGCATATCAGAAGCTTATTCAGCACATCATACATGTTCAAACTCCACTAGTAAATCTGTAAATGCATCAACTTGTCAACTCAAATTACAGGATCGATTCAGCATGGATAGACGATTTGCGACATCTACCATTGTTGGTCTTAGGTCCACATCAGAATTAAGGCATTCAGCAGCAATTCCTGCCAGAGTGTCAAGAAGCTTCAAATTTTCTGTTACTGCAATTTCCTTATCAAACAACTCGGTCGATTTCCTCCCCTGCTTGTGGTTCTCAAGGAAATTAATTACTAAGCTGTTTTTGTCCATATGTGTGGCCTTTCTCCTAGTAACAAGCTCCAAGATGATAACTCCAAAACTGTAGACATCACTTTGTTCGGTCAGTAGGCATGTTCGTACATATACCGGATCCATATAAGCCATGTCACCAATGGATATTGCGCTATGTTCATGGCCTCTCACGATCAACCTTGATATGCCGGTGTCTGAGATCTTTGGCACAAAGTTGTTATCCAAGAGTATATTTGATGGTTTAACATCACCGTGTAATATTTTTGTAGCAAATGCAGAATGCACATAAGCTAGAGCACCTGCCGATGTTGCAGCAATACTTAATCGCACGCCAAGGTTAAGAGGCACCTTGATGTTGATGTGAAGAATGTAATGGAGGCTAGCTATAGAGTGAAACTCATGGACTAGCATCGGGACTTCAAATTCAAGGCAACAACCTATGAGCCTAACCATATTTCCGTGAATGACTTGAGACTGGATGATGACTTCGTTTGCAAAATCTTCATTCTGTACCACACTACCACTAAATAGCTTCCTTATTGTGACTGGCACACTATCAACAAGGCCCATGTAAACTACTCCAAAGCTATCTCTTCTAATAAGATTCTTATCCTTTAAAATTGGACTGAGCTCCTTTTTTTTGAAAAGTTTCACAAAATTTACATTCTCCAATGTAGGCCCACCATACCGCACGTGATTCCTGTGTGCTTTTCTGTCGAAGATGTCCAAATTGTTCAACTTGTAGAGCACACCATTGTTAGAGCTAGAAATACTTGCACCTTGTGGGCTTACATTTTTCTTTACATCTTGCACTCCCCTTAATGGCCATTGATCACTCGAAGCTTCTTGCTGCCCTTGCTGCCAATGATCTTCTCTAGGTATCTCTACATATTCTGCATGTCCTTCTGTTTCAGCGTGTTCCTTGATTTCCTTTCCAAGGTACTGATATGAAAGCTTTGATTTTTTTCTCTTGGCAATACTGTTCCTTTAGGAAACTAACCTGCTGCTCAACTGATGAACCACTTATGCCAGTTTCGATGGTAATTTTTGTTTTATCTAGCCTATCAAGTATATGGCGTGCAACTGGTCTCTTCTTTGGGTTCAAGTCCATGCACTGTATCCCTATCTTAGTGCATACTCTTACTTGCTCCAACTGTGTATACCACTGATCTGATGCCTCCAACTGATTCATCCAATTTGCAACTACCTACAAAGTTGCAGCTAGGAGTTAAAATGTAGATGGTAAACTTTATAGCAGCAGCGACTACTCAACCACAGATGCAAAAGGTGGTTTGACATTTATAAGCGCATTTCCATATTTCTTTGTAAATTCAATCTTTTGGGTGAAACCACCCTTTTGCAGGCTGCCATGGATGTGATCTTAGTGCTCGCAAAGGCTTAATTAA